>PVIA01000475.1:0-276408 GCA_004024845.1 Tonatia bakeri
TGGCTGAGACTTCAGTTAGATGAAATTACAAAAAGCAAAGCAACCTGAGGCAAAGAACACTGATTAACAAATTTAAATAAATTCACAAAGAAATTTCCAATGGCAGGCATTCTTGGCTCCTTCAGTTTAATCAATATTACTATCAAAGTATTGGAATGATGGAAGAGAAAGCATGCTTCTTAAATTTAATGGCAAGAGACCACTTTAGGGGACAGAATCAAAATTCAAAAGAAAGTGTTAACAATTTGAAATTCAGCCTTCCACTAAAGAGAAGTTACTTCTGGGTTCCATATTTGAAGAGCAATCAGAAAAGTGAGGGTTTTTGCAAAATGTGAAAAGTAACTAGGAAGAAATGAGGTGATTTAGTATGAAAAACAAGCAAAACTGCCCCAGTATTCGTGGGACTATCATGTGGTAATTCTTAATTCCTTTCACTTCCCTAACGTCTTTACACCTGTCTTACAGGTGAAAACAAATGAGGCTCAGAGAGGTCCTCAGATAGCTGGAAGAACTGGCACTTAAATTTAAGTCCGGTGAACAAGAGGAATCTGATTTACGCTGTGCAATCCAGAGGGTAGAACTAGAACCAATTACACTGTAACACTAGATTTCAGGGCATCAGAAGGAATATGTAAAAAACAACAACTTAAAATCTTACACCGGGAGTTTCAGAATTTCCAGAAGCCTGGACACACAGCTCACATGCAGTGCTTTCGAGAACAACTTCAGTCTGTAAACGTGCATTACGTGGTTCCAGACTTCACAGGCACCTTGTCTTTGCTGGACTCTTCTGCCAGGGGCCCCAGAATCCCTTAATCTGCACGGCACCCCTAGTGGAAAAGCAGACTCTCATTCACACCAAAATAACTTGCCCAAGGTCTCCAAGCACATAAACCAAGAACCAGAATTCAATCACAGGTCTTCCCGGTTCTCTCTGGCCCAGGCTGCACGTTAAAAACCACCCAAATGGTGTTTGAAAGCACCCGTGACTGGGTGCCCCTTCCAGGGGTTCTGATTTCATGGGCCTGAGACGAGGCCAGATGGTAAGACCTGAGTATGACTTGCCCCCAAACCTGGGTACGATCGTGGCCGCACTAGGGAGAAAAGCGACTTTTCCGGGGGAGGGCGGCGCAGCAGTGGAGGTGTTCAAGCATCTCCATCTAAATAAACTTGAAATGCAGTTCTGTTCCTACTTGAGATATCTTAAAACAAAGTCACACGTCCCGACACCCGGAACATACGAAGGGCGGGAAGAAAGGCAGTTCTGGCACCGGCGTTCGCGACCCACTCCCCTGAAATATGCTTTTTAAACAAATAAAATGACACTTCAAAAGTCAAATGCCGCACAAGATGACTTGTCTCCTGCACAGGTGGCAGATCTGTTATCATCCCCATCGTATTGAAAGCTTATCCGACAGATGCCCTCGGTGCCCTCCGAGAGCGCTTTGTGCGCGCAGAATTAACCCCACCGGCCCGGTGTCGCCAGCTTCTCCAGCGCACGGCATTCGGAGAGGGGCTTTGTTGTGGTCGAATGAGAAAAGGTGCATGAGAAGCATTAAAATAATTGTGGTCACTTGGGAGAAAAAAATCAGCAGAATACAGTGCCAGCGTTTTATGTGGGCTGTTCCTGACAAACAACTCCTACAGTTTTCAGCTCTTTAATTAAAGAGATATTCTTTAAAATTGGGAAGAAATGGTAAGTTGAATGTCATTCCCTTCCTCCTAGAATGAATGACCTCTGATAAGAATCTGAACCATTCAAACCCAGACACACATAAAATGTGATTTTTTTTTTAATTCAAAAAACATGAACTTTGGCGTGGCTGAAGAAAAGCAAGAACTATTTTCTCAATTTAATGAAACAGGGAAAAACAGAAAAGAAAAGAAAAAGCAGAGCTGACAGGCAGATGACTTGTCTAAATAAACTCTACAAGCTAGACATTAAGAAAAGAAGTGTCATTTTGTATTATAAGAGCCCAAGGTGACTGCTTATGTTTTGAACTGCTAGTTAATTCTTGCCGGAGCACAAATCTGTCTTCTCTCTTCTAATTAATTCTCAGTGTCAGAACTGCTAGATGTCCTTTTCAGGATCAACCTATCCCGGCTGTTAATTATATTACAGAAATATGTTCAAATAACTCCAACAGCCTGATTCTAACACTCGTAGGACAAGGTATAGGTAAGGCTCCATGAATGACCTGACTAAATATGTTTACTTAATTATTTTGCAGAGAACATAGGAATGATTTGCTTGTTGCAGAAATGATACCTAAAAAGACGGCATTTCAAAGAAAAAGAAAAGCAAAACGTGTAGTCTCAACACGAAACAGGATAGGAACCATTGGGTGACATACGCACTAAAATATCTCTTAGAGTGTTTCCCAAGTGCTCAGAAAATGGACAAAGAAGAGAAATACAGTGACCACAAAGAAATCTTTTGAAGGGTAGTGTGCCTTTTCAACATTTTTATATATTCAGTTATAATGGTCTTATTTTCCCAGGGGGTCCCCACACTTCCCCAAGCCCCAACCCAGACCTTGCCCCAGAAGCTGCCGTGGAAATCTGGCCTGAAACCCAGAAACCCATCCCAGCTGCAGGGAGAGCCTGGAGCTGAGGAGCTGACCAGGGACCCCCAGAGCTCCGAGACTGTCTAAATGTGGGACGTGCCCTTCTCCTGACGCCCACGATGTGAAATGACATCCAGGGACTGTGTGTCTGGCCTCTGGATGGTTTATGTGCCCGTAGAGGGCTGGCTTGTAATTTATCCAAGTGAGGCAAAATGGTAGTGGAGTAATCATAGACTTAAACAGAGAGAAGAGGGAAAAAAAACAAATTTCCAAGCAGCTATAATGGGCCGTATGTTATGTGCGCTCAACCTCTCTTCTCCCATAAGCCCTTGCAGGTAAACAGGATTGCCATTTGCAAAGGGAGGAACAGAGGTGCAGAAAGGCTGAGTAAGTTGTCCCAGATCACTTGGTCAAGGAGTGACAGGTGCAACTGGGACCTGAGTCTGGGTCTAAAGTTTCCCAAGAGAATGCTTATCTAGTGAACTGTATGCAAAAGCAAAATTCAAGATACAGTCAAATAAGGAAAATATAAAACTCAGTCTCATAGGCTCATACTTGAAATGTAAAAGATCACTTTTCTCCCTTTAATTCCTGACAAATTTACATAAGGTTTGGAATATTGTATTTCTAAGTTTTTTATAGGACTGAGGACTGACTTGGGCCTATGCTTACCCTTGCAATTGTAATATTTGTAGGTTTAAGGAGGGGGGAAAAAGCTTTAAGTCTTCTTGATTCTTACAAATGAGGAGACAAGGACATAACTTGCTTAAATATCTTGTCCAAAGTCACAGTGCTAGATTCCTGCAAAGCTGGCATTAGGCCTCTGATCTTACCCACGACCCACTGTTCTTTCCACAAGAAAATGCTAGGGTCCCCTGACCCCAGCTGAGTCTGGAGAAGGTTGCAGCTGAAAGTTCTCATAAGTACATGAAAATCCTTTCAAAATACAGCACATTCGATTGTTACCCTAAATAGGAAACCAATTACATGGGTTTGTATCAATTTTTTTAAAGAAACAAATGGCATTAAGAGACAAAAACTAGGCAAGCTTATTTAAGCAAAATAAAATTTGGATTTGTTGGTCAAAATTCCAGGTGGCTCAGATTTAAAACATGTCTGATGTAAAAGATCGATACATCAGGCATGAGAAAACTGTTACTGATTCTTTATGTGCTTCCAATTTGATTGCTTCAGCCTCCCAAACAAATAAATGGAGGGACCAGAAACCTATTAGTATGGTAATAAAGCCTTGCCTCTGGATGTGTACAGTCTCTGCGCTTGGGGGATAACAAACAAACAAACAAACAATGCGTGTTAACATCTTCTCCGCATCTCAACAGAAGATGATTTGAACTAATTATAAAATGTACAATCTCAATGAATTTTAGAAGGATCCGATTGCCTTTCGGCTTCTTTAAGTCTCTAGTGAAACACTTTTCTATGTGTAAAAGCTAAGAGCTTCTATCTTTTAACCCACTGCCCCCATTTTAGTTTATGTTTTCATTCAATATTCCGATTTTTTTAAAAATCCAAACCTAATTAGTTTTGGGTTGTTATTTTCTATAACTATCTAGAGTACAGTGGGTTCTTTTATATAGAGAAAATAGTATGGTTGATAGAAGTATGTTTATAAATCAAGCAGAGCTAATGAAATATATAAAAGACAAATCTATACGCCGGTGAACACACACACACATACACGTTCATGTACACACTTCAATATCTGAAATGCTTTTGCCTGCATTATATACGCCCATCCCCCCAAATCAAAGCAGTTTAATAATTTTAAAGGGCATTTTCTTGTTATGAATACATATTGCCCCTGTCATAAGTAATGAAATCCAATTGGAACAGTGGTGACAAAACTGGGTGGTAATACCTCTATAATCTATTTAAAGTGAAAGTATACTTTCCCAGAACTTAGTACTACAAAATCATTCAGGTTTCATTACCCCAAATTACATAAAATGCCGATTGCAAAAAAAATAAAATAAAATGGGTAGGAGTTTTCTGATTTTTGTTCCACCTGTGTAACTTTAAGCAGAAATACATGTACGCAGCCACGCAAAAGGGGTTCTCAGATTCTTATCTATTCCAAGTACTCAGCTGTAGCCAGGCACGTAATTCAGAGGCAGGGCTCTCCCCCTTGGAACTAAATGAGTTCTGGTATAATGGAGAGTTGAGACGTGAAAAAATTGCTTACAATTGCACCTGCAGGTGACGATGAGCGCTAAGTCTGAATTAAGATGTTGGCTCTGAGGTTTCCAATAGGACCTTGACGTGATGGTTGACCTACTCATGACATGCTCACACTGGCACGGATTTGGAATTCTATTAGTATTACCAGAGGGAAAAAAGTCAAGGAGTCATCAAGAAAACAAATCTATATCTTCTACTCCATCAGCCAATTACTGTTGTTAAAGTGGAATTAGATGGGCATTGACAGAGCGAAGGGGAGCAGGATGAAGCAGCAGCCGAATGCGCCGCGGGCGGCGGTGATCACAGCTGGTTTTCTCAGCCCTGTTTTGTTGTAAGCTGCACAGAGTTTCTAAAAATTCTACAGTAGAAGTGTGCAAAGATCAACTATGGTTCGAATCATGCTTGAGAAGATACAAATTATATTTGCTAATTGGATGATGCACAAATATTTTCCCATAAGGGACTATTTTTGACCAGTATATATATTCAACAGCTTAGCAAAGATTTAATAGAAATTGGCACCTGTCTATAAATAAAGGACCCCTGGAAGATGAAATAAAAGATTCTTTTTTAAAGTTACTATTTTAGGGCAGAAAATTCCCCTAACTGCATTTTGAAAATGATATCTTTTCTTAAAAAGTAAAAATAATAAAACTCAACTGGTCGTGAAACGAAAACACTTCTCTTGCACGAGGAGGAAGTACAATGAAATAGGGGCACGACCTTTGACTTCACAGAGACCGAGTTTCAAGGCTCGGCTCTGCCATTCCCTATGGCTCCATGACCTTGAGGAAATTACTTAACCTGTGTCTTAATTTCCCAGTCTGTAAAAGTGGGATGCAACACCCACATCACGTGGTGCGTATGTTGAGTAAACAAGAGTGGTTGTGGACGAAACCGAGCATAGTATTCAATTATTAGTGTTGGCCATTATAAAATATTAGCGCTATGTTTCTATTGAAATGAGCCAGTGATTTTGCCTACAGATAAACGCGTTTTGCTACGTGGTGATCTGGAGATGCTGAGTGGTCAAAGTCAAGGACTCCATAAAAGTACCAGTTATCATGCCCAAGTATTACATACAAGCTGGTTTTTCTTTCTACTACAACTCTCACTCTTCCAGGAAAAATGATTTCAAAGTATCAGGCAGATTTGATTTAATGGTGGGAAGATTACCAGCCAACACATAACACCATCGAGACACCAAAAATAATTTTGGTGTTTAAAATAGAAATATTTCCTCCACAGCGTGATTAGTTCATTCAGTCCTGGTTAAAGTTTCTGGTACCGTTTTTTTGCTGTTTTCTTCTCGTATCAAAGTTTTTATCCATTTACGCTTTGTTTATGTGCAGCTGCCTTCTTATCCCACAATTTACCTATTTTGATATTAAATATCCTCATTTTAGCCTCTGTCTTTTAAAGTGAACTTTAGGTGGTATATAACAGACATGAGTACATTATGCCAGTCTAACACATGCATAGGAAATTATAATCTAATGAGTGTATCGATGAACTTGGTTTAGCATCACCTGGTGCTACTGATGTCTGCATTATCAGTGTGTGAACGAAGACATCCATCCTTTCTACGTGATAACTGATATTCTGGGAAAGTCAGAATTTGGAAAGTGTATCTATAATATCAAAAAGCAAATGCTTTATTCATATGCACACTTTAAAATTATGGTGAATTATGCCTAAGGCTTTTAAACCCTCATGGAATTTCTTTCTTATTTCCAATTAAGTTAACTTGCTTCACAGTCTGATTTTTTAAAAGGTTTAAGTCCTCCTCAATTTAAAATTTACCATTAAAAGAGTATATAAAGGAATATGACTTCGTTTTGTGATTCAAATAAAATTCAGACAATAACACATTTTATAATAATTTAAGAAAACTAAAAATACATTGTTTTGAAAAACAGTAGCAAAGGATGCCAAGAATGTGATAGATAATGACAAGTTTCTTTTTTTAAATGGCAATTCATTCCAGAGAAAAATCACAAATACTGAGAGGTATGAAAATGTGTTATTGACATTTTGTGCTATTTTTAAAGTAGAATTCTAATCAACAACAGAAAAGCAGAGAGATGCCCAAATGCAGACAAGAAAATACCTCTAGCAAATCTAATAAATTTAACTTGCCCTGCCAGATCTTTTCAACTTAGTGAAAAATTCACTTGACTTAATATTGACACAGAGATGTGTAAATCAATACAATCAGAATGAAAGATATATTTTAATTTAAAAATGCTCAGGCTGCAGCAGTAAATCTATGCACCAAGGCCCATAAAAATCATCCAGAGCTTGAATGTTCAGGAATAATATTGGAGCTAACCAACATCTAAAGGTGAATGTCAAATACTAAGTTTTCATCATTAAAATTTTTACTTTCTATGGCACAGGTAAGGCAATCTTTACAAAATTTACTGAGATATAATTGTAAGTACCAGATATGCTGAATTTCATTGAGAATCCATCAAAGCCTGCAGCCAGGGCACCACCTACCTGCTGTTTATAAAAAGTACCATTTTTATATACGACTAGCAAGCAGTTGTGATCTTTCCACATGCAATGAGAAAAGTACAAGAAATAAAAGTACCTCCTAATCTCAGGGCCTTTCCATCCGAGTGAAAGCTTTCACTGTGCCATCCAATATGGTAGCCATTGGCTCCATGTATGTATTAAATTCAAAGGTATTCAAAATATAAAATAAAGCCCTGGCTGGTATATCTCAGTGGATTGAGGGCAGGCTGTGAACCAAAAGGCTGCTGGTTTGATTCCCAGTCAGGGCACATGCCTGGGTTGCAGTCTGGGTCCCCAGTAGGGGGCGTGTGAGAGGCAACCACACATTAATGTTTCTCTCCCTTTCTTTCTCCTTTCCTTCCCCCCTCTCTAAAAATAAATAAATAAATAAAATCTTTAAAAAACTTATAAAAAATATAAAATACACAAAAGATTTGCAGTATAAAAAATGCAAAATATCTCAATCATTTTTGCTACAATAATTTTACTATTACATACACATTTTCAAGGTATAAAACCAGAAATAACCACGTGTTTCATTTAGAAATGTGTTCCACAAGAAAGCCAGGTTTCCACAGGCAAGCACTAGAATACAGTTTATCTGCTTAAATAAATTTATTACATGTGTATAAGTTTAATTCAGTAAATCACGCCATAAATCTAAACAATCCTGAATTGAAGTAAACTGGGATTGTCCCCACTCCCCTATCTTCCACATACTGCCTATCAGATATTATATAAAAATGATTTAAAAAACCAATGATCATAACTCTGATCATACAAATTTGAAAGCTTTCCCCATATAGGGAAATGTTACACTTCTAAAAACATTCTGTAGCAAACAAAAAAATGTTAGGAAGCGTATAGTATCACAGCCAAATTTCCCCAATTATCTAAAAATCCCAACAAAGAGATCGTCTTAGATCCTGCTATCCTTCCTTTATATTTGGGGTATAACTTCCCTTTGGTAATCTCTATCCTTTTCCTCCTATCACCTTTCCCCATTATAATCCCTGCCCCAGCTCTCCTCTCCAGCTTTGTGCTGCTGAAAAGAGTGGTCCACAGACCACCAGCAGCAGCATTACCTCAGGGCTTGGCAGCAATGCAAACTCTCAAGCCCCACCCAAGAACTCTGTATCAGAAGACAATCCATTACTTTATCATTGAACAGACACTCTAAAAGAGAGTCTATGAAAATATGGAAAAAAATGAAGGGGAGTTGTTTTTTTTTTAATGAATTTGTGCCAAGCAACATGCTGAGCAATGGTTTTTCCTTGTCTCCGGGATAACTCCTCATAGAAAAGGCATCCTTTCCTTTTTAGATATTCTAGGGAGGTTAAATAAGGTCCAAAGATTATGTTTTTCTGTCCTGATGTAAGCACTGTACCATTCAGGTCATAAATGTCAAATTAACAAAGCTTTTACTTATTTGTATTCAATTTTTGTAATAGTCAGGTTTACATTAGCAAGTACTACAGTGAGGTTTGTGTCAGACTTAGTTTTGCAAAATGGCATATTGGTGGTTGTCACTCTATTGGTCATCATGTGACACCAGCTTTTCATACAGTAAATGCACAGGTCATTTCATGGTAAATATGAGAAAACTGCAAAGAAAGGTATAGACACATTAGAAGCCTTTGGCTGTCTGCTTTCTATTTTAACACCAATATTACTTCCTTTGGAAGATACAAAAAATAGTTATACCTACATGTAAGTTTCAAAGGGGGCTTCTAACACATTAAATATGACATATTTAAGTGTTTAAAGATGAAAAATAAACAGCAATGTTTTCCAGATTGCAGGGAAAAGAATCACTAACTCTCAAGCACTAGGGGGTTTTCTGTAGCCAACTGTCAAGGGTAAGAAAAGGAAAAGTAACTGAACGGAGAAGGCACTAACTATACTCACTGCTCTATTCAGTCTGCCAGAGCTCTCCAACGCAGAGGACAGAAAGTAGCACCTTTATGGTAAAATGCTTGAGTTCTCAACTAGCTCCAATAATGCTTCTGTGGCCAACACTGTTTGAAAAGGAGTTAAGACAAAACCATGCATAGCACAGACACAGAAAGTTTTCACTAGAGGAAACTACGGCCCATAGAATGCCTATATTTACGTCTCCTGCTTTCTGATCTGGAAGATACCTTAAGATGCACACATCCCATTTCCTAAGCTTAGGCTTGGATAGGGAAAATGACATCCATGGGCCGTGGGGTGGGCAGCAGTACTTGTCTTTCAAACAGGGTTATTGTTTTTTCCCTTTCCTTTTTGGCCACCATAGCACCTTACAATGTTCTGAATTTGAGTACCTGCAGCCTAGGGAACACCCTCTCCAACTCCCAGCTGCATCCCAACACCAAGGCACATCACACACACATATTTTGTCTGTCTGGCCCCCGAAGGCAGGTGAGCTTTGGGCTCCTGGAATAAATTAGTAATAACAGCTCCTTTACAGTTCACAAAGTGCTATTACATACCTTATTTCATCTTATCTTTTATTATCCCTATTTTAGGGATGAGGAAACGGAAGCTCAGAAACTGATTCCTCCAAGGTCACATGGCCAGTAAATCACGTTTTTGTTAGAAGTTGTTCTGATTTTCTAGCTCCGTGCTTTTTGCTTGTGCTACGGCCAGAAGTGGCTACAGGGTGTTCCTGTGCAGAGGGGAGGAAAGGGTGTGAGGCCTCTGAGTGAAGCCAGTGAGGCCGTCTGGCAGGAAGGGTTTCAGAAAGGGCTTTACCTAAGGTGCACCCTGATCAGTGGGCAAGATTTCCACAAAGACCGACCGTAAGTGTGATGTTTCAAAAGGCAAAAATCTTGGGAGTGAGGGGACAGAAGCTGGTAGTGCCAGGCACCCTTAGGGTCATCAACCAGGGGAATGGGGACAAGCAGGTGGCAAACCAAGTGGAAGTGCTGCGGGAAAAGGCCTGGAACAGGAAGAAAAGGAGTTTCCATGTTGTCAGCTGGGTGAAAGCATGAGCCAGCTGGAGTGAGAAGTCAAGTGCATGCCAGGAATCACGTGCAAACTTGAGGACGGTTGATGACGGTGTGAAAATAAGTCGAGAAAGACAGATTGAGCAAGGAGCCTGGGTAGGTCAGGTCAATGGCCAAGAGTATGGGCTAGAGAGTTGGGGGGGAAATATGTAGATTCCTTACTGACTTCCTTAAAAACACCCATTGTGATTGAAAATAATGAAATTTACCTGGCAACCCCTCAAACTCCTGTAAAAACATTAACAAAAACCCAGTCTCTAGGATGAATTCACATGCAACTAGAAAGATGCGCGAGAGGCAGGTGGGGAGAATGGAAGAGAACGCTGGCCCAGCAATCCACAGACTGACCCCAGCTCTGCCTCTCATTAGTCATGCCAGTTACTTAGCCTGTCAGAACCCTGACTTCCTCCTTGGAAAGGTGGGTGGGCAGGCAGGCCTGCTGTCCTCCTCATATTGCACACAACCCTGCACAGATGACAGCTGGGATATTTTAGTCACTATGAAGAAACATTCATACCTAACAGTAATAATGAAAAACCCTCAACATTTGAGCAATAAGATGACTTATAATTAAATGATGTTTTATAAACCAGAGGAATACTGCTGAAATGTTTTATTGGTATTTAAAAGAAAGGCAGAAGCATTCAGTTTATCTTTTTTATTTAAAAGAGCATAGTTTGATTCACTTTCATAGTTAATGTTTTTTATTTAAAAGAGCATAATTTGATTCACTTTAATATTTAATGTTATAGGAAAATCAAAATAGAAAATACACATATGTCAGAAATTAAAGCTTTTACAGCTAGCTAAATTTATCAAAAACTAGGATTTGTTAATACAGAATTTAATTTGGTAAGTACAAATGAGAAATATACATTATATTTCCATAGATGAAAAAATTAGTGAGTTCAGTTTCAAAAAGAGAGGCACTATTTTTAGATGAACAAGGAAGACTCGAATTCATGTCTGAACTTTGCCTTAGAAAACATCTGTTTTCTTCACTTTGCAGGTGGCCCAGTTCATGAGTTCCATCCACATTGGCTATTCTAGCTGCACAGGTTACCCATTTTAACTGATAAATTACTCATCCGGCCCCATATATTAGCAGCAACATGAATTTGCCTATGAGTTATAGGTCTGATTCAAATTCATGTCACTTTCATTTCTAATAGTATCCATTCTGAAAATCAATATTATTTGGTATAATATAAAGAGTATAGAATTAAAACTAAGTCTTAGAACATGTTGACTGCAAACCCATGCTTATCAAATTTGGAGGAAATTAAACTGATTGTCGCTTTTATTCTTAAATTTTATATGAAAGCACAGTTGAGGTAGAAATGAGAAAAAAAATACCAGTTTGAATTCACTATGGAATAAGAAAAGAATAAAATAAAAGTGACTTCATTAAAGAGTCTGCCCTTATCATATAATATTTGAAAAATGTAATTTAAGTATAATGATAATATTAAGAATAAAGAAAGAGAAATGGTTATGTATCATATATTAAATTAAAAAATAATGACTACACCCTGGCTGGTGTAGCTCAGTGGATTGAGCGCGGGCTGCGAACCAGGCATCGCAGGTTCGATTCCCTGTCAGGGCACATGTCTAGATTGCAGGCCATGGCCCCCAGCAACCGCACATTGATGTTTCTCTCTCTCTCTCTCCATCTCTCCCTTCCCTCTCTAAAAATAAATAAATAAAATCTTAAAAAAAATAATGACTACATTCCAGATCACAGTGTGTATGAAAAACCAGCTGATTTCACACTTAGGATACACTTAAAAAGACTAATCTGAAAATGTATATAGAGAAATTTAAAAAGTATATCTGGAGATTAGTAAGAGGAAGATGTTTGTGTAGGACACAGAATAGAGGTGATTATTTGTGCTTCCTTTGAATGCCACTTCTGGGTTAGTACTATTGATAGAAAAATAAAAGCAGGCTCCCAACATAATCAGTATCTGACCCTAACTCAAATGGGTATTTACTCTTCTTTGTGATAAATATATGAAATGATGGCGCTACCCCATGTCCCCAACCCTTTTTGTATCAAAAATGGACCTATGGCAATAATCACCTAACAGCCACCCAGGCGCTTGTTTTATGAATCTGGCCCTTACTCAAGAAGGTACACACTGAAAAGTCTTTTAATCTCCTTCTGAAAAGAATTTACTGGATTGCACTTAAGTTCAAGTTCAAGGGTATTAAAATGCACAAAGGAGAGTGACAAAGGTGCTAGGTTATAGATTTTAACTTCTTAACTAGAAAACTGACTCAAAATAGATTTTCTAATTTACAATGAATCAAAAGAGAAAACATTAGACCATAGCAAAAGTGGCACAAATGTATCAAAAACCAAATGAATAAACATTTGAGGAGATTTATTATTAGAAATTGCAATAAATTTTGGAAAGATGAATTGATTTTAGTTAAAAGGTATAACTGACAATTTATTGGGCGGGAAGATGCATTATTTTCCAATTGTTATCCATCTACAGTAAAACTGATTTGTGTCCCATTGTATTTTATGGAAAAGGAGAGTGCAACTTGCAGTGATTTAGATTAAATGTAGTAATCATAACCAGGCACTGTGAACTATATATCTACTATTAAAGAAGATTTTTGACATTTAATTCTGTAGCAATATTTTGGCTCTGTACCACTCTTCCTAAATCCAATTCCTGCTACAGTTGGCAGATTTCTTCCTTTTAATTTTATGAGGCTTAAAGTAGCATTTAACCACCCATGCGGTAAATAATGCAGGATTAGAAATATTTAGTGTTTTGTTTCCCTTTCAAGAGTGGTAATCCATCAAATCCAAAAATGTTCTCTAAAATTTTTCTATATTTTTGGCAATCTCTAATATATGATATCATAAAAACTATAAAATTAAATAAAATGCGTTATATAGCCAGAGTAGACCCGCTTCTTTAAAGAACTGTGTTATCCTGAAAGAGCAGGTAAAAATTCCTTTGAATCAGGAGCAGGTGATCCTTATTGTAAAAAAACCAATGTAAATTTAAAAACATGGACTTAAACATGGTACTTAATTAAAATCTTTAATTTTATTCCTCCGGGTAACAAATATTAGTAAATGTCCAAATAATTTCTAAGCAACTTAACTATGTAATATCCATCTAAACCACATACTACTATAAGACAAAAAATCAGAATTATGTAGGAAAACAATTAATTATTAAACATATGAATGTGGTAGGTACTTGGCTAAGTGCTCCATCAACGTAAAAATAAAGTTTAAGTTTGGTACCTCATGTGATGAACACTTGCTCCCAAAACAAATTTAACTTACAATTTTTTCATAAAGTGGGGCACAAGACAAATTGATTAACCTACAGAAGTTAATATTTCTAACTACAACTGAGAATAATTACAAAACGTTTTGCTATTTACATGTAAGCTTAAGAATAATTAAAAACCATAATTAAAAAGTACATTGTTATTAAATCAAAGCAACTACCAGAACACTGACTTCAAACAAAATAAATTCCAATTTTTTATTTTTAATGTATATAAAATGTTCATCTTAGTTATTAATGAATCCGAATTATTACAATAATCACACTATAACTGCATGTGGTAGTCCGAGATATATCAATGTAATAAAGTAACCTGTCAGATGAGTAATTATCTGTATATCTAATCTATATATAAAACAAATGGCCCAGAAATGAGTAAAGTCTGTAATTCACTGATGACACAGTGATGCCTCATATTCATGGTTAGAACATTTAATTTCTTCACATATATTCATATCTTAATTAGCTTTTAACAAAGTTTATGATTACACTCGTTGTGAAAATAAGTGTATGTGTTCAGAGCATCTAAATGACATCAAGGTTAACTGCCGGGAGTAAAATGACCCAAAATGTGTGTGTGTGCGCAGAGACCCTTCCCCTGCTTTGCCCTTCACAGTGCTGCACTGTGGAGCTGGGAGTTACAGGCTGGCGAAAACAGGAGGCCGGGACACGCACCTGTCGGCACCTCCAAGAGGCATTCTGATGGAAAGTGAAGGCAGTCCAATAACAAACACAGGATATACTGTACAATAGTGAGCAAGTAATGTATTCGTAACACATGCAGCACGCACAATAACTTTTTAAAGAAACGGAATGACTCTGAGATTATGTTCAATCAAGGAATGAGTTAGATTAAGGTGTTTTTTCCTAAAGACAGTCAATTCCAAAGGCTGAGCACATACCAGTTAAGCTGTGTGAAGAAATACGATGAGAAAACAGTTGTAATGTTAATAAATATTTTTAAAGCCTAATGCTACATTTTTATCATGGATTAAATTTTTCAATGCAATCTGCAGAAAATTAAAAGGGGTGAAATAAGAACTCATCAATAAAAAGCCTGAATCTTTCCTCAAACTGAGAACTCAATATTTTGAAATGGACTTTTTTTTTTGCCACTTCCCCCCAAAATGGACAACTTTTTAAGTTGACAAGAAATGTAAATATCAGGTATCATGGCATTTTCAAAAGTTAACATTTCAGAAAAGCAAAATTACTGTGGCTCCAAGTTAAAAATGCAGAAGAATATAATTTCTGAAAAGTTCCATTTATAAAAGGATCATGGTTCAGAAGACCTGGCTCTGATCCTTCTTAAAGAAGCTACTTCTTTGAAAACCTCTGTGAATTCATAAAATAGTAATTACAGTGATACTTTTATCACAGATGGACGGAGACTGTAAAGATTCCCTTTACAAAACACTAAATGCTAATTAAATATTTACTGCCATCATTACTAACCTTTTTGGATACAAAGAAAACCTAACTGATAGGTGACAGAAAAAAATGTCAGCAAGGCCTAAAAAGTTAAATCAAGAGGTAGCAAAGTGCAGGAGAGAAAACATGTGTGAGTTGGAACTCGAAAGCTCATAGGAGGGACGGACAGCTATTTACACCATGAGGACTATTGCACTGAACAAGAAGACATGCCCAATGTAGTAGCTTTAACTTGGTCTACCAAATAGAACAACGATTTGCCCAATATACCCATTGAGTTGACCACACTGTCTTACTGAGATGTAATATTCTGGAGGGCCAGTAGCTCTATCCAATTTTTGACTATCTAAAGATCAAGTGGAAATGGAATTTTTACTCTTGAAGAGGAGGCTGTGTAGCTTGGTGGTTAAGTCCTTGAGGAGTGGGTCCCAGGGCCAGAGTTTAAATCCTGATGCCAAATACTAGCTATGACCTTGAACAAGTTGTTTAAGCCATTTGTCCGTTTCCTAGTTTATAAGAGGAAGACAAGAATAATACTGACCTGAGTAGGCTTCCTTTGAACGTGAAATAAATTAACATACATAAAGAGATTAGAACGCCACCTGGCAAACAATAAGAACTCAATAAATGTTAGCTAATATGATTAATAGTAATCAAATACACCTGTCCTTTAATACTAGTTACATAAAAGCTGATATGAGAAATAAATGATTTAATCATAAACCATACTAAAATGTTATGCAGCCAAACCAATGAGTGAATATTTACAGCCTCTCGGACACCTCTGAGGAGTAGAAACCACGGTGCTGAGTAACAGGTGCAGCATTTGCACAAATGAGAACAGAACAAAGAAGAAAACGGCACTGGTTCGGACTGCCCAGTGCACAGAACCACGGCTCATACAGAGTTCAGCGCCGGCCCAAAGCCTCGTTTTAACGACAATCCAAGAGCAGCAGCTCAAAAGGTATTATATGGTAATGTTGAACTCCCAAGGGGTCTTGCCTGAGGGCCACAGAATGTACCTTTATGGCAATCAAGGGAACGCAGTGAGCGCCTGCCCCAAAACTGGAAGAGTCTATCAAAATATATGTAAATGGCATAGAAGGAGAAGAAATCTAAGTAACACTGTTTAGTTTTAAAAGACGATTTCTAGACTACACACTTCAAGATCTACACAAGTCTGAAAGACCTCCTAAAGGCCAAACGCATGCTAGTAAA
Source organism: Tonatia bakeri (assembly GCA_004024845.1). NCBI lineage: Eukaryota > Metazoa > Chordata > Mammalia > Chiroptera > Phyllostomidae > Tonatia > Tonatia bakeri. The sequence goes on from PVIA01000475.1 coordinate 16,249, forward strand.
GAGTCCTGCAGGAACACTGCAACTTAAAGGTAAACACCCCTGCAAGTTCAGGAACACTGCAGTGGTGAACTGTCGCCAGTGATCAGAGTTAAAGGTGAAGTTCTAAGAAAAAGATGACATGTCAGTAGCACAAGTCATCATTCCTTTGGTATATATAAGGAAATTATCAGACTTCTGACATATCCCCCATTAAGTATCGGTCCATGTTTCAGACAATTGTGACTTAACCACAAAAACCTGACAAGTTTTACTGGCTTACAATACTTAGAATACCCGTTGGCAGGTGTACCTGGTCTCTCAGAATGCCCCTGCCTGGACGACAGGCAACAGCTACCTGGCCAGCATTCCCTAACGCTGCTCCAGCACAGGGAGCCTGCTCATTTACGACCGCACTGTGCGTTCTCAGCGGTTCAAGCTGACCTTCAGCCGGAGGATTTGCAGGTGACTTCCACACAGAAAGCACTTGCTAAATATTATTTGGAAGTGTTCCACCCACCATTGATTTTGAACTTTTCTGATACGAGATTTCTGACATATCTGAAGGCAAATTAGAAAACGGAGTTTTATAGACCGTCAGAGTAATTCTATCAGTGACATAAAAGGCAGAAAACCAGAGTGGAATCTTCGAAGAGAGTGAAACGCTGGCAACATTTTCATTTCCTCTATCTTGATGGGGAAAGAAAAAAGGGAAAGCAAGGGGGCCTCTAGCAATGTCACCAGCCATTAAAGCACAGCAAGGAAAAGGGGTCTTCAGTTCACGTGGAGCCAACTGCTTACCAATCAGCAGTCTTAACTTCTTTTTTAAAAAAGAGCATTTTTGAACATATTGCAAAGGCTTATTAGCATACAAAAAAGTTTTAAAATAATAAGCATACTCTTTATTACAAGTAGTTTTAGAAACCTCAAATGTTTACAAATCCAGTGTTTTTAAAAGAGATTCATCAGAACGTCCATAGAGCATTTCCTCAAAAAAAAAAAAAAGAAGTCTAAAAACAAGGGCTTTCTTCACCATTAAAGTGAACGACCTAAAATTTTGCATTCAAATACCAAGGTGAATAAAAATAAAAAGAAGAAAGCATGACATTTCATGCATTTTTAAAAATGTAAGAGACTTGTTGTCCTGTGTGATATTTAAGTTGCCGTGAAAGCAGGACTATTACAATATTACAACATTAACTTCAGAACATAACTTATGATTACATGTAAAGGGGAAAATGAAAATAGTATATAAATATTTGGCACCTGCAAACTTCCTTTTATTTAAAAAAAAACATTCAAAAAACACCAGTAGTAATACTGTACTTTGCCAACCAAACTGACATTCTCTTGCCATTTGCAAACCCAACCAGTGACATTTAACAGCGGTGGTCAGCCTGGTCGGGACTTGGCAGAGACGGCTAGAACCTACTCCGACTTCTTGGATGAATGAATGTGTTCCAAGGGCAAGGAGGAAAAGGCACAATGTGGGCCAAGGCTGAAAATTATTCTAGCCTGCAGATCCCATTCTCTCCAGTCCCCTTCCTCTCTTGTAATTCTCTCCCCATTAGCCCGTGTCATCTTCTCCACAGGCACTTTCATTCATGTCCTTCCCCTCCCCTCCCCCAAGTCCAGTTTTACTCACTAAAATATAAGCTCCAGGGAACCTTGTCCGTCTGGGTCACCACAGTGACCCCCAAGCCCAGGAGAGCATCTGTCATGTGGATTCAATAAATATTAGTTCAAGGTATGGATGCTACCCAAAAGTGGATCAGAAAATCAGGTCCAGGAACGTACAAGGGTTCAGTCCACTGTGGATTCCACCTACTGGGGGAATGGGTAGGGTAGGGAGCTTAGACTCCTGATACACACAGTCAGTCTTCACTTAATGTTGTCAATGGGTTCGTGGAAACTGCAACTTTCACCACTTTTACCATAGGCTAACTGATATATAAGCCAGAGTTACATTCCTAAGGCATATTTCTGTATATTAATTAGCCTACAGTAAAAACAGAATAAGCATTCAAATACTAGTTGAGTGAATAAATGAACATATTACATATATCTGTACTATTTAAACTTGTGTATATATATATTCCACTTTTAATAAAGTATAATTCAGTAAGATTAAATATCAATACAAACACCGATAACATGTTTAATGAAACAGAATGAAAAACTGTTAGATTCATATTTTCAAATATCAACCATGAAGTTAAATATATAAATATGAACTATAAAGGTGTGCATGAGAACAAAATAGAGAATTTTAAATAAGAGACACTATTAAAATGTCTTTTGTAAAAGAAATATTTATTATAATTCTAATAAGCAGTACTTTTCTATGATACAGAGTCCACTTTATCTCAAATGAGTCCCAGAAAAGAATATCAGCTTCTAGTGTGAAATCAGGATTTCAGACTGCCTTTGAGGTAAGAAAAACTAAACTGTATGTACCATATACAGTAACAGAATAGAATATAGATGATATATATTTAGAATGTAAGCAATTCTAAATACATATTCTTCTTATAGTCTTCAATGCATCAAAAATGCTTTAAGAATACAAACAAACACCAATTCACAGAGATTGTAATTAAGCATTTAGTTACTGAATTCTATTGAAAAATATTAGATAACTAACTAGCACATGGTCAAATACCATTGAAGACATATACTGTATTTTTGTAAACCATCTTTGCTGTGTTTTCTGCTATAAAATTTGTCCCCTACCTTAGAACAGTCTAGGAGAAAAGTCTATCTAGTTCCCTTATTTAAACCAAGTCCATTTAAAATGGCCTTTCGGTTGTAAAAGGCTATAAATCAGACTAACTGTTCCTACTTGAGAATCCTAAGAAACAATAAGATACAGGTTGAACAAGACATACAGAGTGAATCATTACAGCATTATTATCATTACCGATCCAGCACTCAGGAAATCTGGCCGTCCCTGACTTCAGAGTAAAAGAAAAAATATACAAAATCCCTTTTCTCTTTAAGAAGGAACTAACTCAGGATTCTAAACAGATGCAAGCTGCCGTATTGTTGAATATGGACTGCATGCTTACTTGTACAGCAAGTAAGACAATTTAGATTAAGGGTGGATGTTCACTTACTTTTTTCAAACATTTCAACTCGATAAACATGTATAAATAAGTCAGGTTCACTTTTTCTTGTTTTGACAAAATCACCACTCCCACCCCCCATCCTTTTCTTCATTCCGACCATATGAAAAACTAGAAACAATTATACAACTTTTAGATAGACTCCAATAACTCTTATGTAATATTTATGTTGGATTTCAGCTCCTATATTTCAAATAGACCCATTAGGTTTCTGATCTTTCAATGGACCTCTATATGAATGCCAACTTAGATAAAAGTGACATCCGTTGAAAGAGCACCAGTTAAAAAATGACAACAGTAAAAATAATCTCCATGGAAAGCAAGGATTAATCAGGATGCTCAGGGGTAGGACGTCCTGGCTGGCTGAATTGCTACGCTTAGGTCAGGCCAGAGTCACTTTGCAAGCGTGGTGTATCTCCACATGGGTTCTGGGGTGGGTCATTATTCTGAAGGTTATTGTTCTGAATTGTACTTGAGCACAGATTCTGGATGATGGCCCCAGGGTATCCCTTGGAATCATCATTTGCTTAATTCTCCTAAAAGAGGTGAGGATCAAAGACTGGTTATCTGGGCTCAGGACACGGCTGCTTTACTCAGAGGGAAAGACAGCACCAGTGAATTCCTCTCAATGTAAACACTCAGGACTCTGTCTGCATTAACCCTTCATGCACGTGGACAAAATGATTCTTGAAAATCAGGTAACTCTGGACCCAAACTTCCTAAACAGTATGGGACTTTCTACAAATGAATAACTTAATAATTGGGGGTAGGAGGGAAGAAGTGTTCAGAACGGTTTTTTAGTTTGCAATTAAGTTTTGAGATTTAATGTGGTAACTGTAAATTTAAAAAACAATTCCAAATTATTCTTCACAGACCATATTGAAGGCAACAGCCAGCTGAAAAATAAATGAGGTATAAAAGAAATAAAAAAGGCTGTAACATGCAGCACTTTAAATATTGAGTTGTATTATATATAAACTATGTACTGAGAAGTTTTAACGTCTGAAGTTCTGCATTTTGACCCATGATACAAATGCTGTCTCAATCGTGAGATTCTGTGTTCAGTGTATCTAGTAATAACAGTAACTATCATTTATTTAATCTATACTCCTTGACAGAGATGGTGCTGGACCCACTATGGAAATGTAATCTCATGCAGTCCTGATGACACTTCTGCACAGTAATTCTTGTCTGTTTATAAGAGAAAGATAAAATAAAGTTCAAATTGTAATTACAAGTAAAAAGAAGAACCACAGTGGAAATTCACCAAGGCCTGACTCCAAAACCTGTAAATGTCCTACAAAAGCAAACAGCATCGATGCTCATTCCTACTTCCAGGTCCCACCCTCGCAAGTTGGCACACTGGCTGAAATTTGTCTGTTGCCCCGGCATCAGCACTTGCCGCATCCCGAGGTTGATCACAGATGGACGCAAGCAGAGCAGTGAAAACTCGGAGCCATCGATGCATACCTGTGTTCCCTACGAGTGTCAAAAGTGGCACCGTTCTGAGGTTGTAAACAAGTGACTTCTTTGTGGTTTTAGTGTCCCTTTTCTCACCCTTCTGGGCTTTCTGTGGGTGACTCACTGTTTTAAATGCCCCCAGCCACAGAGCTGCAGTTCTGCCTACTGTCCTCAGCTCACGAAGGCCGTGATGGGCCTCAGGGAGGAAATACGTGTGTCAGATGTGCTTTGTTCAAGCACCAGTCATAGGGTGTGGGCCATGGATTCCGTGGTAGTGTCTCAACAATATCAGCTAAAGCAGGCATCTTTAAAACACAGGCACATGTAAGACAGGGTTATGTATCAATCGGCTGATGAAAAGGTCGGGATCAGAGGCTCACAGGAACCTAATTCTGTTTTTCCCTTAGGAGCAAATTCACTGTTTGCTAACTCAGTGTTTGCAGAACCTAACTATGGCAAAGAGTGAAAATTCCAATGGAAAACTCCAATCCCCCCAAATGTTTGCATTAACGTTTGAGTGAAAGATTCTCCTGTCACTTCCTTCAAAGACCATCATCATACCTGTGCGGTCGTCACTCAGCTGTGTAAAACAAAAAACCCTTTTTTGTCGCCATTCTTTTTCATAGGCTGCAGCTACATGTGTTTCCCTGAAAACTAATCTCTCTTCAAGGCAATGTGGTCTTCCCATGTGAAAACTCTAAGGAATTCAATTTTATTTCTTATTACCGAATGTCATGGGGACTGTTTAATGATGGTTGTTTTCGTGAAATTATGAATTTTTAAAATGAGACTGTTGGAAATAATATGGACAACACGAACAGCAACAAAAACGGAAGTGTGGCAGAGGAATTTTAGAATATCAGCACAAATTGGAACTCTTACCTTTCTTGCCCAAGTCAGATATTTTATTGAAAAAAAAAATTACAGTACTTAAAAATCCAAACAAGGACAATTCAGGGTTGAGAAAAAGAAACCTGAAAAAGCCCATTGTCTTCAGTAAAACTCTGAATACAGAAAACGTACACTCGGAAAACAGTTTATGGCCCAACGCACTGGTTTCATGATAAACACACACACAGAGTATATCTCCATCAAGTGAAACTTAATCACCTTTTTACAATTTAGAGAGGAAAGGCAGCTTTTTACTATGGTTAAGCCATGTATCATCAAAACCATGAAGCTAGCCTATCAGTTGTAATAGCTTCTATAAAATACCACAGCGAGATTGCAATAAGCCTAGAAAATGGGCTACAAATCCCAGCTCTGCTCAAGCAAGCAATGAACCAAAAATAAAAATAGGTAAAACTGAACCAAGAACTAGACAGCGTACATCTAGATTCATGATTGGTAAGGCAAAGTTCATAGGCCAAGGTCTTAAAGTGACTTGTTCAGATCCAAAAGACAGTCATTATACAAAATAAAAGCATTTGTGTAATTCAGGGGGGTAATCATGAATTTTCACCACAAAAGACATAGCACAGAAAAGCTTACGTACAATTACGAAACACCACATTTTTGTGTCTCTAAAATACCACTTTAAAGATGCAAAGGTAAAGAGACTCAAAGTTGCACGCCACCATTTTCATGTCTCCAGTTTAGATGAGCAATCTGAAAGATGTCACCCACTCCCACTTAACATCTTTGCTGAAATCTTTCAGACTGTGATAACTCTGTGTGAAGGAAATGCCGACTTTAAGTTCCTTTTCCAAGCCTCATATTTAAGTCAGCCATTAAATGATGAATTAACAATCCCTACAATAATATAAAAATACATGTGTTAAATCACAGTTTTCATCCATTATTGGAACTTAGTAAAAATATTGATCATTTTGATATCACCATTCTGCAAAAACTCCAATGGCCTGCGCGCAGTAGAGCGTCTGAATTATACTACCAACAGGAGTGCGGTGTTTCCCTCTGCTCAGGGAAAACAAGCTGCTGCCAGTATTCCCGACTCGGTGACACACACGTTCTGTCACTCCAAGAATGAGCACACAGCTCTCACTTTCAAACATGACGGTGTGAATCAGCGTCACACAGTATTTGTTGCAGTATCAGTTTTCACATGAGTTCCATAAGCTCTACACCAAAGCGATCATTTTGATTGGTTTCAGGTACCAGCAGACAAAGCACATGATTTAAAGGTAATAGTCAATGATTCTACTAGCACAGACTGGTTACCACGGTGGCTAGTTTAAAACGAGGATGACGTTTGCAGTACAATGAACACTACAGCATAAAATACAATGAGTTTGTAATACAGAGCAGATTATCCAAGTAGGAAGCAAACAGACAAAATACAATCTCTAGCAAAAATTATCAACCTTCCCTACTACTCATCTTAGCCCTTGTTAAAATACCCTGAGTAAAATGCAAATATCTTAAATAATGCTGGTTATATAAGATTTCTCTAAAAATGAACCATAAATGCTAATGCAATGCATTTTTTTACAACAGATAATGTAAAAAATTAGTTCTTAACCAGTCACAATATAAACATTAAGGAATACTTATGTGGTATCTGGACGGTTTTGATTTTCTAGCTTTTGTTAGCAGTTTGGCAAAGCAAGTGATACATAAATGGTTTCAATGTAGAAAAAATCATAAAAGAAAAATATATAAAATGTACAGTAGTTTCTACCACCCTGGGCCGATCTAGATCCCTAGAAAGCCTCCCCAACCAGGTTCACGTCTGACTAGAGGAAGAATACCAGTCCTCCAGCAAAAACAGCCCCATCTTTCTCTCAGTTCAGTGACATTCCTCCGGGGGAAGAGGACAGGAGCCAGGTTCCCTCGAGTGCCATTCCCCAGATGTTCAAAACGTAACTAATTTATTAGCATTAGAAGATTTGGTTTATAGGGGAATCTCACGGGTCCAGTTTGGAGCCTACAAGAAAATGGATTGTTTTTAAGTATAACATTAGAATAGGAATCAAGGGTGAGGATGTGGCTTTTTATTCCATAGAAATGGAAATGTATCCAAACATGACAAAGATCAAGCAGAAAAGCATGCCTACCATTGAAGTGGGGGTCCCTCCAGATTTTTTAATGTTCTTGGGAGGCATCCCATGAAGGCGGCTGAGTCTAGCCTGGAAACCTGGAAAATCAAAGTAGCCGGTTTAGGAGATTCTCTGCTCACTGGAGTGGAGCGTAACATCCTATCAATTACGGCTTCAAAAAGTAAGTGGGAGGAAGGAAAACCTGTGGGACAGCAATGGGGAAAAGGAGAAGCTCGTCCTTATTAATAAAAGATCAGACTCAATGCCAGGTAGGGTTCTAATGTGGTCAGCACACAGCCACTGATTATTTAAGTATCAGGGTTTTTCTTTCCTCTGGATTCCCCTTTCCGTCGCCATGGGCATAGCAGGAACGTCAGTCAACCTTTCTAATAATTTGAAAGCGCAGCAAGTGTCAATTTAGGCTCTTTCATTTCCATTTTAGCTGGTCCTCCCTCAACGACTCTGACCCCTCCTAGACTGACCACCAAGTCCCCTGCACCCACCCGTCAGGACGTGCCACTGACCTCTTCTCCCGGGATGCGACATAAGGGGGAAAGAGCCAGTTAAGATACTTTCAAAGACAGGGTCCGGTAAGTTTTTGTCGAGCTCAGCCGGATCTTCCTTTTCCCACCAGGGCACGACTCCCGTGATGCCACACGCACCGCCCGACTCCTTTTCGTAAAACCAGTCACTCTGCTCATCGTCACCTGTGCAAACACAAGAACACCCCCCAGAGAGTTGGCGTTACCATCCCAGCAAACGCAGTTGTCGAGGGCAGATTTAAAACCTACAGGACAGCAATGAAATCTGAATTTCAGATAAGTGACTTATTTTTAACATGAAGACAGAATGGGACAAAAGGAGGTTTGCAGTTTGTATGGAAAACAGTACAATAATTAATACATGATAATACTGGAATAAACCCTGCGTTTCACGTACTAACAACTGCAAACCTACTTTTGCCCCATCCTGTATATAGTACTACAATTTTTAGCCCTGGCTGGTGTGGCTCAGGGGATTGAGTGCTGGCCTGCAAACCAAAGAGTTGTTGGTTCAATTCCCAGTCAGGGCACATGCCTGGGTTGCAGGCCAGGTCCCCAGTAGGGGGTGCATGAGAGGCAACCACATATTGATGTTTCTGTCCCTCTCTTTCTCCCTCCCTGCCCCTCTAAGAATAAATAAATAAATAAATAAATAAGAATTTTTAGTCTAAGTATGTCCAAATGCTACGTGGGACATAATTAAACAAAAATAATTTGTTAATTATCTAAAATTAAAATTTAACTGGGGACCCTGTATTTTATCTGGCAATCATATATATAGCCTATTAAAGAAAAAAAAACTTTTATTCTATCACACAGGTTCACTTAAGAAATGTTTGGGTTTTGTTTGTTTTATTTTTAGAGAGGGGGAAGGATGGGAGAAAGGGAGAGAAACATCAGTCAGTTGCCTCTTATACCTATCCCAAGTAACCTGGTAGGAAACCTGCAGCCCAGGCCTGTGCTCAGACCCGGGATCGAACTGCGGAAATTTTGGTTTGCGGGACAACGTCCAACCAATGAGCTACCACGGTGAGGGCAAGAAATGTTTTTATTTTTAACACTACAACAAGAACTGCCATCAACAAAACCATAAAATGTTAGGTTTTAATAAACTGGTTAATCTTTTGGCAAAAACTGTAGGGGGAATCCATTTAAGTTACTACGCTTTCCACATTAAGGAACAACAAGCCTTAATCTCCTACTGGGAATTAAAAGGTGTTAACACTGTAGACCGTGTTCTTTGCAGCTGATAATGGTGTATATTAGCTTAATTTCATGATTTCTATGGAGTGTAAAAGGGGAAACAATCATGAACAGATGTGACTAAACGAAATTAATCTGATTAAGTTCATTAAGAAATGGTTGTGAGAAAGTTGATCTGAAATGAAAAGTGACAACGGCGCAGAGTTTACAAGGAGGCCGTCCTGGAGCAGGGCGAGGTGTCTGCACATGGGAACCGCCCACGGCCATCTGAGCGCCTGCGCACAGCAGCGCAGACGGACGGGATGGGCACTGCCAGATTCAGCCTGAGACCGCCTCCGCCGGGGGCCAGCGGTATTTTATGGTTTAAAAAAGGAATAATAAAGAAAGAGATAAGCAGAAATATAGAAGGCAGGTGTTTTTTGAAAATAAGAGAAAAACAGCGTCTCGAATAGGATCTGATATTCATTAAGCCTTCTTCGTGATTCTTAGAATCTAACTACGAATTCTCATTTCGGAGAGGGTCACCACTACCTACCTCCACAAACTCTTTCCCTTTGAGAAAACAGAATGCTCATTTCCAAACTCTCTCCATCACAATTATTGTAAAATGCAAACTAAGATAAATCTTAGGCTTTGACTGAAAATGATTTTATGGAAAGTAGCTATATTTCAAATTATGAGGGAGCGAAAAATGTAAAAGCAGTGGGAAAACTGGAATCACCAATTTATTTCAATTGAGGATTTAATAAAAATTAGTTTTTAAGAAAAGCACATAAGTGTCAGTACTTTTACTGTTTCTTTTTATTTTCTTTAAAAAATTTTTAAGTAAAATTATCCGAGTTTCAAGTGCATAACTCTACAATACACCATCTCTATGTTGCATCACACACCCGCCACCCAAAGTCAAGTCTCCTCCGGGTCCCTGACTGATTTTTATATTAAAACTACAGCGATTAGGCATAAGCGTATGAAAAGAAAGGGAGCCCCCTAAAACTGACTACCCTAGATCTTAATTCCAACTAAGATAGCATTGTTATAGAAAAATAATGTTATTTTACTTTCCATGTGATGCACAACCTTGTTCTCAATAGGGAAGCCAATTAGCTAAAGATTAAGAACTTGGGCTCCTACATCACAGACTAACTAGAACTCTGGCATTTTCCTGCATTGGGACATTAACTTCAACTCTGTTAGCTGAGGTTTCACCATCATTAAGAAAACAAATCTCATAGAGTTGTTTTAAGAATTAAATAAGAACTTAGAGTAATTTAATGTAAAAAAAAGCATTTAGTAATGTGAAACATAATCAACTTGCAATAAATGTTAGCATATTTTTCTGAGGTACTCAGTGTTTTTCAAAGATTGATAGGCTTAACAAATTGTTGCTTTTTAAAGTTTTTTTTTCATTTATAACTTTGGGGAGACATGTATTTTAACAAGAATTTAGGTATGTCTTAGCCCTAAGGTTCTACCATATTTCAGCAAAGTCTCAAGTTTGAAAAGTGTATGGCCTTTAAAAAAAAGTTATGCACCTATTTATCCAGGAAAAAGGTTCATAAGTAGGGCAAACATAATCACTTAATAATACTGAGAACAATAAACTTTGTTGTTTCCCTTAGAATTTACTAATTCCCTCTAAAGATTCTTGAGAAAGGAAGGGAACATTTATGATTAACTGTTTGTATGCAGGCCTACATCCCCCTTTTAGTTTTTCATATTTTCTTCCAGAACAGGTGGTTTCAAAATAATGCCATGCTAACGTATGAAAAACCTCAGGAAATTTCAAAGATAAAAAAGACCTAAGTTGCAAAACATTACTGTCTAATAGTTTACAATATTGAACTTCCAAAAACTGTCTACTCACAAACTGGATAGGATGGCTGAATGTCACAACTAAATGAAAATGACAAAGGACTTGCAAATCCAACCTTACAGATGCTTAAACAGAATTAGATACTTTCAAAACCGTGTGGAGATGGAGAACCGGTGTCTTGGGAACTTGCTGAAAGAATAAAAAGTGAGAAGACTGAGGTATGTAAAGCTTTCCCAAGGAAGATAATCCTTCTGAACATTATCAGCTCCACTTGCTGGCTTTTGGAGATAATCAATTACTTCAGGTCACGGAGACACAATGCTTTCCCAGCACGTCAGAAAACTGAACCCCAGGCCACTGAGAAGTGTGTGTAAGGTAAATGAATTGCAGTCATCAACGTAGGAAATAATCAGTGATAAGCACTACTTTACAATGAAGACGTCTTCCCAAAGAGAGAAAAAAAAATGACACGTCAGTACCTTGCCTTCCTTCGTCATTGGTAAACAACCCCGCGTCAGTGCTGCTGAGGCTGCTGGAATCACTGCAATCAGGGAAAAGAAGGAAAAAAGATCAAAAGAACAATTGATCTCTCGGTCGTAAAATTTTAAAGAGACTCGGCAGCTCTGGGATGGAACTTAAGCCTGACAAAGATCTGAAAGAAAACAAGATGATTTCTTTTTTTAATCCAACTGCAAATATCCTGCTTCCATTCACTCCAGAGCATATTATTTTTGGCGCATAAAACCACAGGAACCTAATGGGACCCTGACAGTCGGCCAGATGTGGCTGCCACGAGGTGCGGACATAACGGATGCATTTTATTATCGAATAAAACCGAATGCTTTCATCGAATGCTCACCGCTCCTTGCTCCTGCCATGCCAGTTGGCTTGAGCTGGGAGCACCGCGGCTCAACCAGAGGGGAAAGCCTCCAACAAGAGCACACTGAGACTTCCTGCCTTCAGCACGTGGGAATCAAGGGCCTGGGATGCAATTACTCCCCACGAGCACATATGCAAATATTCTGGGAAAGGCATTACTGAGGAGTTCCCAACAACTCCATTACTGGGCAAGGAAGAAAAAAGTTAAATCTGTTAAATCCAAAGTTAAGGTCCCTCTGAGCAAAAGCTGAGCAAAAGAGAATGTTACCAAAACAAAGGAGGGGGCGTGAGAAAACCCCAGGTTTGCATTACTTCCACTGAAGTTCAAGATTATGATACAGAGTCAGAGCTAACCTACAAACTGAAGCAAGCAGTAGGTATTCAAATGACAGGAATAAACTGTCACTGTCCATTCTAACAGAGGCAGTGCTTATGTGACAATACAGTGAGTTAAAAAGCCACAGAACACCTGCTATAATAAGAGGTTTGGCCTGTAAAGAAAACTGATGTTCTTGAAAGATTCTCATGTCCTCTCGTTTCACTGTAATTCTTAATCTACCATCAGAAGATTGCCCCAGCTGATTTTTTATATCATAATACATTTTCCATTAACATGCAGAACTCTGTAACCCAGCCTATTTTTTAAAAAACCATCTCAATCTGTTTTAAGTAGTGAAAGCGAGTTTAAGATTAAAATTAAAGATGACATCTAAATCCATATACATTTCTCTGAATATAAAACATTGCAGTTTTTGTTTGATTTTTTTTAAAAAACATCAAACAAAAACTATAGGACTTTGGGACACATTTCCCAAGGAATTCTGAATTAGTACCTTTTCCTCTTTCTTCAAGTTAAGAGATTAAGTATGAAGCTCCCTACAGTACACAAGTACTAATGAAAGAAAATAACACTTTCTAAGAGCAACAAATTCATGGTTCCTTATTTACACACACGTCACACACACTGTTCTCCACATAGTGACGTTAGAGTATGTATTAAAGACACGTCAGGAACTTGACCTTTTTGCCACTTGGCTGCTCAAACTCCGCAGGACGTTTTTCTTGTTAGAGACCAAAGGTGCTCTCCTGTCGGCCCTGCCAACGGAACGCTGATGGAGGAAGGGCCTTGGCCTGAAAGCCTGAGGTCGTAATTCGTTCTCCAAAGCCCTTGAGTCAGAACGCATTTAAAATTCAGCATTTTTCTCATTGTAGAAAGGTTGGTACTAAAATGCCTAAGGTGGGTCTAAGGTAGCAGTCCATAATCAAACACATTAATACAATCATTCAATTAAGTGAATGAATACCCACGTTAAATATAGGTCAAATCAGGTCTGGTCACAAATGAGCTTCTCACGGCTTTCAGAATTCAGATTTACGGATAAAGGACTGTGAAGCTGTGCACTCTTTATTTATTTTTGATAAATGCTCTTCTGCTCTTTCTGAGTTCGGATTTACCCCCTCTAGTATATTCCACGTAACAACCAGGTTCCTTTTCAAAGTGTAACTTGTGGACTAAAAATCCTCTGATACCCTGAACAGGATCCTGGAAGAGAAAAAGGTTATTGAATAGAAACAAAGGGAATTCTAATAAAGTGCTGACTTCCCTTAATAATGTGTCCACATTGGCTCATTAATTCTGACAGGCGAGCCTGAAGTTAATAACAGGTAAAACTGGGGGTGGGGTATGTGGGAGCCATACACAGGCCCTCAGCTGTATCGCTGCAAACTTCTTTGTAAATCTGAATAGTCTTCTGGTAGAAATCTAAAATTACTTCTCCACACTGGTTGGGTTCCATTTAGATTTCAAGGCTCTGTGTGGGTGGGGCCCCACCTAAATTCTTTCCATCCCCATCTCTGGTGGTTTCACCCTTTCCCTCCTAGTGCTATCCCTGTCTCCCCTCTCATCTCTCTCTGCCTTGTCCCCTCTTCTTAAAGATACCAGGAAATCAGAATCCCCTAAGACCAGCTCTTAGTACTTAAGAGTCCTTGTCTTCACTGAAGATATTTTTCCCGTGTTTTAAACCAGGGGTCCCCAACCTACGGGGTGCCCCAGAGGCCCGGATGAGGGCCTGTTAGGAACTGGAGGGCCGCACAGCAGGAAGTGAGCTTGAATGAGACAGGCCTGAATCACCTGGAAACCATCTCCCCCACCCAGTTCTGTGGAAAAACTGTCTTCCATGAAAACAAAAAGGTGGGTGCCAAAAAGGATGGGGACAGCTGTTTTAAATGACACAGTTTCCTATTTACATTTCATCTCATAACATCTAGCTAGACGCTCCACACATCACGTACTCAGTAGGTCAGGACACAAACTTGGAGGAAAGGGAGGCTTCCCATTTTCAGCATCTGATGGCCTTAGGGCCTGTCCACTAGGATGCGTCTTCTCATGTTTTTCGGGGTGACGTCTGTAATGCAGTACTCAGAGATACTCCAGAAGGCTTGTTGAGTTAGTGTGTGCACACTGTTCCCAACCTCCTGTCCCCCAGCTGTTCCCTGTATTTTCTCTTCTTTAAACCTGGACCTCCTCTGGGAGTCCACTTTCTCCTTCATCCCCCCAGGTGAGCTCCCACAGGCTCTGGCTCTCCCAGCGGCCCTCTGCTGCTGCGGCCAGAACCCCCCGCCCACCTGAGGACAGACTGGAGATCTGCCGAAAGCCGGACAGAACACTGTCCTCAGGATCACATCTGTTATCTGGACAACACGTGAATCTAATTGACAACATGCAAATCCAACTGGGTTTCTTCACGGACTTGACATTATGTGTGAGATGAAATGCAAACCACTTTCCACAGCATAGGAGGCTGTCAGGGCCCACTCATCGGCTGGTCTCAACCCCACTCTCCATTCCAGCAGTGAAGTAGCGTACTTTCCCAAACACCGGCTTCACAGTCTACGCCTGCACAGAGAGTCCCCTCTGCCCAGGAACTCTATGTCCCCCTCCAGGGTCCGACGGGCTTAGTGCTGCTTAACTCACAAGGCCTTCCCCACCATACCTTCCTCTGAGCACACTACAGTCTCTGCGTTTGCTGTCAGCTGCTCCAGAAGACAAGGCTGCAGAGAACAGCTCTGTCCTAACATTAGTCTTGGTACCATGGAAAGAGTAAACAATTACTCAGGGTTTGTTTAATCAAACACACAGAGTGAAGTAGTTCAATTCTCATTTCTGC
Organism: Tonatia bakeri; assembly: GCA_004024845.1. Classification (NCBI taxonomy): domain Eukaryota; kingdom Metazoa; phylum Chordata; class Mammalia; order Chiroptera; family Phyllostomidae; genus Tonatia; species Tonatia bakeri. Next base: position 31,414 of record PVIA01000475.1, read on the forward strand.
ATGGGCTCCAAGGAAATATATAGCTTTTGATAGAACAGCTTTGGGAGTACTCTCAAAAAACTTAACTTGGACAAATACCTTAAATATTTAGCAGTCTTCCCATAAAAGGACTATGTGCCTAACTTTTCAGCAACGAGAAAAATAGTCTCATAGGTTAAATTTTAAGGTAAGAGAAAAAAATTGCTTTAGTTTGTTCAAGAGTCAAAACATCCGCTATGAAAATCTGGACCTGGGTCTGTGGATGGTTGGGCATCCTGAGCATACCTTAGGTGTTCAAATGCTTTCTACAATGAAGAGAAATAAGGAGTCCCACCTCATTTCTCTCCCAGGGTAGAAGTCTGTCAATAAAAGGCAGACATCAATAAAAGGAGGGGCTTGGACAATCAATCCGGAAAGCAGGTGATCTATGAATAATCCAGAATCGGGTACTTATTCCCACTGCCACACACCCTCCCTCCCGGCAGGTGAGCAAGATAATTACTCTTAGGTCCGGCTGAGTGCTCCCCGGCCACAGTGGCCCAACACCAGCACACACAAATCATTCTGGTATGAAAACGACAACTTTCGTGGAAGAAAAGCAGATATTGTAAACTTTCCAGAGCCTCCCCGAAACATCTGTGATTTTTATGTCTTAAGAAAAAAATGCATAAAAAGTAAACCATCTCTAAGAAGAGGTCTATTCTGTAAAATTTTGTCAGGAGGTCCTACTCATATCTGCAATCATAATCATATTTATAAGAAAAACCAAAAATGTGTCAATACTTTATATATATATATATATATTATATATATAATCTCACACACACACATAGATATGTATGTGTGTGTGTCTGTATATTTGATATACAGGGCCCGGCAGAACTAAGGCCTGCTTGAGTGTGGTTGGTAGGGCTATAATATGGGTGTAATAATCTACAGTTTTAATGTGACCATTTCACCTAAAATGTCATACGGAGTGCTTGAGTGTGATACTGTTATGTTACAGAATGACATGCTCATGATTTTGTAATAAAAGAGGGGCGTTATTTGTGCCACACCCTGTACCTACACACATATGTAAATAGGTGACAATCCACATGATTAAAATGTCAGCCCTACAGATAAAGATCAAACACTCTTTCCCAGACCATTCTTGAGGAATGTTTTTTTTCTGCAGCACCATTCCACATGTGGTTTGAAGAACACCTAAAAGGGTGAACAGCGTTGATACCTTCTCATTTCCTGCAAGTGGCACTAGTTCTGTCTAACAGAAAAATGAGCATTTACCTCTCGGCGCCGCTAAAACGGCACCGAGAATCATTGAGGTGGACTTGCTTTCCTAAAGGGGGAGACCAGACCGACGGCTCAAGGGCCCGGCTTCCCCCGTTTGTCCCAGGACAAGGTCAGGTGTTCCGGCTGGACACTGGGTTCCACAGCCCCTAAGCGATCAGAATTCCTAGCGAGCTACAGACCGAAAATGTGGAGTCACAAAGACGCTGAAGTGGCATCAACATTTGATTCTCAGTAATCGAATAATAAACTGATAGATTGTGAAACCAAAACAGAACCAAATTCTAAATCTCCATATTAAACAAATAATGATAAACACAGTTCTAAGAGTTACGATGTGTTATTATTTGAACACGCGTCCTTTCTCGAGGAAAAATCTATTTCTTTTTCTCTTTGTAGCTGAAAATTAAGTCATTATTACACAATCAAAAGACTTTGTGTAAATCAAATAAGCAATTTTCCTTTGTGCAAAACATCATAAATTATAAGGAAATATGAAAATGGTTACACAGTAATACCACTGCCATTGTTATAATTCTTAATTATGTCAAAACTGAATGAATTAAAACACAAAACACATGCAACCACCGAACTATCGACCCGTATCTGTTCATTTACTAATAGGAAGTGGAAAAGTCACCTTTCGCTCATGAGCTCGTCGGAGACTTTCTGCTCCTCGTACTCCATTTTGTCCTTACTGGCCTGGCTCCCCTCCTCACTTTCTAAAACCACTCCTTCGTCTTGGACTTTGGGGCCTTGCCTGACGATTCTCAGCTTCCTCTTCTTGACTTTGCTCCTGGTGAACTCCTGGTACTGGTACGCTCTGTCGTTGTCCATGTCCTGGTCCCGGCAGCCGTCCGGGGCCTGGGTCATGGTGCGCTTGCTGGAGAAGTCGTGCGGCAGGTCCACCGCCATGCGCTTGACCTTCCGCCTGCGGCGCAGGGTCCGGTTGCCCAGGCTGTCCAGCGCCAGGTCGGGCTCGTGCCACAGAGGCCTCTTGCCCCGTGCGTTGTTGTTTAAGTTTGACGAGGGCCTGCGCTTGGCCACTAGCATCTGGTCGTCGGAGTCACTGTGATCCTTTTTATTGCTGCCGTGATTCTCTCTGTAGTCCTTGCTCGCTTCTTCTAAGCTAGAATCGGAGCCCTCGCTTAGGCAGTGGCCGGCCTCCCACGGGTGGTGGACATTGTAGGACCTCCGTTTCCGCCCTCGCCTTTTCCTCGCCTGGCGCTTCAGCGGGCAGGACAGGCTCCGAGCGTGCTCTCCGGCCTCGGCGAAGCCACCGCGGGCCTGCTCCGAGCTCTCCTCCAGCGCGGAGACGAGGTCGTGAACCAGCTCCTCCATGGTCCGGCTGAAGTGCCTGCGTGTTTGAGAGAGAGGAAAACATTTAAAGCACATAGCTGGCCTTGACCACGTTAACCCAGCTTCTTCCCGCAGACAGACAATCCTAAGTCCAACTAAAATCAATAGTCATCACACACATGTTTAAAAGCTGTTGAACTTCCCTATCCAGCTTCAATATTCAAGCTTCAAATATTCTGATCATTTTAAGCTCCTTTTTCTTATATAAGTTCATTTATTAAACATAGGAATCAGGTCAAGACAATATCAGCAATGAAAGGTCTCAGAAATTTTATATTTTTACTGTGTAATTATGGAAAAGTTATTTCTGCTTAAAAAACAACTGTCCTTTAGCCTTCTCCTGCCTTTTCCCTAGAGCCCGTTTTCCTAGATGAGACAGAGAGAACTTTCTCAATCCCCCTGACCCATTTCTAAGAAGGAAGCACATACGCCCCTCTACGCACAGGGCCCCACTGGTCACACCAGGACATGCCAGGCGGCCGGAGGCTGACCGGCCCTCTCGGGATTTGTGATGTATGTGAGAAGAGTTTAATCGAACGCAGAGCACAGATTTACACCACGCGAATCTCATAACCTGGCAACTCAGAAACCATGTTCAAGTTCACACTGGGGCCTCACTGTTCTAAACAGCCCACCATTTCTCTCCCAGCTCATTGAAGCAGTCGCTGGGCCTTATTGTTTGTGTTCTTGTATGAATTTGTTACTGAATGCATTGGAGCTACACGGGTTAATGAAAGTATACGAGTTTCGGGTGTGCAGTTCTAAAATATGTCATCTGTACCGTGTGTTGTGTGCTCACCAAAAAGCTCTTGGCTTTTTTCAAAAAAATAAACAGGAACCATGGAAGTAGAAAAAGTGTCCACTAGTCATTCGGCAAGGGCAAACATCTGTATGCCTTGGGAACTTTTATAAATTATGCTGGTCCTTCCCACACCCAGCTCCCAAAGATTCAAAATCAGCTGATGTGCTAGAGGAGTCAGGATTCTGATTGTATTTTGTGAACATTATAGGTGATTCACATATGCACCCTGCCCATGAAAATCCTGAGCAATCACTTCTCCAAACAACTTCAAGAAGCACTTAGGGATGAAAATGTTCGGATCGTAGAGGACTGTGTAATCTCTAGGGTCCACAGCAGGGCCTGGCATGCTTTTCCACCAAGGGCCAATGAGGCAGCTTGTTGGGCTCTGCAGGGCCCTGGGTCCCTGTTGAAGCCACTCAACTTTCCCATCGCGAGGGGGAAATGCCTCAAGAAATATTTAAATGAACGGGCACGGCTGCGTTCTAATGAAATTTGATTTACGAAAACAAAACCCAGTGACGGCAGGCCACCGTCGGCTGACCCCTGCTTTACCTGTCCTCGATAGTCTATAATTTCAGGCACTTGCAAGTTCCCTACAACAACTTTCAGCTTTGTCTTTTCATTTTAATGGTAGCCTGAAAACAAACATATTATGATCAACTGGATTTACTGCGTATAAGGTAACGCACCTGTAACAGCCTCTCACCCGTGAGTGTTGACTATGCGCCAGGCCCTCGTCTAAGTGGTTCATATGCATCGCCTGATTTCCTTCTCACACAATGACCCTGTGTGCTGGTAGATGAAGTACATGGGGGCAGAGAGTAAGGGCAGCCTCTCCAAAGAGGCACATCTAGGAAGCGGTAGAAACAGATTCAAACTCCAGCAGTCTGGTCCCAGAGCCCTGGTGCTGGCCCAGCTATAGCCAGAAATCCGATCCAGCCAGCGGTTTTGCTGATGGTTGAGCCAGCTGCGGGTGGTGGATTTTAATTGCTGAGACAGACTGGATATACGTATCTGTAAAGCCAAATGACTCGCACTTGGGCGTTACATCCCTTTGACCGGGAAAAAGGGGCGGGAGACCTGCACCAAGAGCAGGCACAGGGCAGTGTGGGCAGTGGAAGGGAGCGGAGTTCAAGTTCAAAGAAGCAATGCTGTCGTGGTTGGCAGCGTGTGCGCCGTGAGCAGGCAGCATGAGACGCTGTCTTTCCATGAACACGGTCTGCATTTCCAGGTCTGTCTCTTTTGACTTTTGAAATAGCTTATAGGGACACATTTATGAATCACTATATGTATACACGCGCGCGCGCACGCACACACACACACACACACACTTTTTTTTAATGGACTCTGGAGGGCCACTGAAATGTCTTGTTTCCTTTCTCAAGGTCAGAACAGAGCATTAATGAACCAAAGGGGTCTTTCCTTCGTTACCTCCATGTTGGCCATTACCTTTTTGTTTTCCCTCTATTACATTCAATATTTTATTATTTTCCTTTAACACTGTTTTTCTTTGGAAGAAATGTACTCTGAAAGACCTGTTACCTTGGAATATAATGCTGCACCTTTAAAAAATTTACTGAAAGTCCATTTAACAAGTATTATAATGAGGATTCTTTGTCCAAATGAAGACTCGGCCTCCCCTGGTTCTGGAGTAACTAATGGCATCTCTGGCCTCACAGAATTCAAGTCATTGTAAGAGGCCATGACATGATCAGTAGCTCATTTATTTCCCTTGCCCGCAGTTGTACTGAAGACCACTGCATTGTAACACTTTACCCTAAGATATTTTCTCAGATAAGGCCTTTCCCATTGAAGGGCCCAGAAACACAGAACTTTCCTGTATGTTTATTAAGCATCCACAGATTAAAAGTTTGTAAACAGTAGAATTCAGTATATTACCACTTTGCTAATTTGAAAGTTTTCTATTCACATTTATGAAACAAATTCTGTTTGTTTGAAATCCATTCCTCTTTATTGAGAAATGAAATCTTTTGGAATAGTTTGTAATGGTCATGATGTCTAACATAACATTTCATTAATAGTTGTTTTAAGATGGTACAACTAAACAGAATAAAATTATAGCCCCACTATCTATATAAAGTTGGACTTTGTCAAGTAGATAAGCATTTTGCTTTTCTCACATAGTATTAAATTATGCTGAGCAATTAAGATGGACATTCAACCCAAACTTTGATGTGCCAGGTGTAAATAAAATTTTTTGGTCAAAGGTCAACTTTGTGTGTCTTCAGCCAGGCAATACTAAACATCCCTAACATTAAGTGTGAATACTTGGGCTGGTTTAGAAACTCCTTGACCTAACTATTTAAATCATCAATTAGAAGTAACATTTCCTCTCCTTTTGAAAAAGATAGCATCAGTATGGGGGCATCTATGTTATTCTGAAACGTGTAGATAATTACTGTAATGTTACATTAATATTAGGCAACAAATATGGAATAAGATTCCCCGGGGGGCGCAAGGTGGTGGAAGGCTGAGAGGTAACTCTGGAGAACATGAGTGCTGCATGGGACCTTGGACAAATTACTTCTTTTCTGGTTATTATTTCTTAGGTATATTTTATTGATTATGCCATCACAGTTCCATTTTTTCTCCCCTTTATCGCCCTCCACCCTGCACCCCCCCTCCCACCAGCATTCCACCCTTTAGTTCATGTCCATGGGTCCTACGTGTAAGTTTTGTGGCTTCTCCATTTCCTATACTATTCTTAACCTCCCTGTCTATTTTGTACCTACCATTTATGCTTCTTATTCCCTGTACCTTTCCCCCCATTCTCCCCATCCCCCTCTCCACTGATGACCCTCCATGTGATCTCCATTTCTGTGATTCTGTTCCTGTTCTAGTTGTTTGCTTAGTTTGTTTTTTAGGTTTGGTTGATAGTTGTGAGTTTGTTGTCATTTTATTGCTCATATTTTTGATCTTCTTTTTCTTAGATAAGTCCCTTTAACATTTCATATAATAAGGGCTTGATGATGATGAATTCCTTTAATTTGACCTTATTTGGGAAACACTTTGTCTGCCCTCCCATTCCAAATGATAGCTTTGCTGGATAGAGTCATCTTGGATGTAGGTCCTTGCCTTTCACAACTTTGAATTCATTATGAAAATAGGTATAATTTCTAACTTGAAGGGATTCTTTGAGGATGAGAGCGGGGCCTTATTGTGTGACAGCAGTTATTTCAGCTTCCAACAGAGATGATGGTTAGAGGTCATCACTAAATAAGAGAAACTGGTCACGGAAATATCAAATCGGTCTGCTTTAAATGTATAACCATAGTGTGAATGCTGAAGGTATCATAATAAAACCCAAGACCCTCAGCCTCTCTGAGGTCTTGAACCACTCTGCATGGTGGGGAAAGGGGGGCCAACAGACACATGCAAAAGTCTCCAATACAACTTCAGGAAGTTCAGGGACTTTTAAAGACTCCAAAGATCTTAAAGAACTTAAAAAAAATCCCACGTTAAAAAAAAAATTGATGTTTTGTATCCAGACCTGCTTCTTTCTCACTAATATGCAGATATATGAAAAAAAAAAAGAAAATCATTCTTCCAAGTTAAGAGGCACGCAGTTCCCCCACACAAAGCCCCACCTCTCTCGCACAGGAAGCCAGAGTTCCAGCAACTTGCACTTCGTGGAGGTGCTGCTGGCAGCTGCTACTGTGACTTCTGTCACCACAGGACACTCGGAAGCCTTGTTTTCCTCCTCACCCTAGCAACTTGGTGAGCAACAAACCACAAGCGGCTTTAAACGGAAAAAAAAGTCTCACTCTACTTTCCAAATAGGGAACTAGTAAGGCAAATTTACTGATTATTTAAATTTGAAGAGCACACTTTTGATTTGTCGTTACTTCATTTAATGACTGCAGGAGCCACTCGCTTCCTTCCTTATACTCTGCTTTCAAAACATAAGCTATTGAATAAAAAACTGCCTGAATGAAATAACGCCAAAATCTAAAACAAAACAAAAAAAAAACACTACAATCTAAAATAATTCATCACGCTTCCTGGTAACATGCATATATTAGAGCACCCAGGCAGCTTCTATATGTAGGCAATTAGTCTTATTCATTGCTTATTCATGGTAACTGCTTAATATGTATTGAATATATAATGTATTCTGAAGTCCTAGACTAGCAATGAGAAGGAAGACAATTGAATATTAATTGCAAGCACCTAGTGCAATGCTTGACACATCACAGATGTTTAAAAAAAATCTGTTGGATAAACAAATTAATGAAGGACTAAATAAATGAACAAATAGCCAAGGAAAAATATGATGACTAAAATTTTAGACATTCCAGATTTCAAAATGTCTGTCACACTGACAAGTCAGACACTCGAAGTTTTTAGTGAAGTGAATGTGTCAGTTAGGGCACATTATCAAAGATGGTTTGAAAGGTGTCCAGCCTGCCATTGACGAGGATGCTAAGAAGCTACACCTGGATTAAGGAGTTATATGTCCAAAATCATAGTGCCCATCGCTTTGATTCCTAATTGTTGAAACAGAAACTCATCTCAGACAAATGTAACAATATGAATCTAAGTTTAAGACAACAACAAAAAAGAGCTGTTATTAAAAAATGCACATTTCCCACTATGCAGTATTCCAGACTTAAAAAACAAAATTCAAAATGTCAAACAGGAATGAAATTATAGGAACAAAGGTCCAGAAGCAACACAGATATTTTTAGTTCAATCTTTAAAAATACTTCTCTCAAAACTCTAGAGATTGAATTTAAACATAAATTATTAATAGTGTAAAAATAAAGTGTATCTAAATACTAAATATTGTTTGTTCACCAAATAAAGCAAATTTTAAAAGGTTAACATTATATGTATCAAGTTAGATAAATTTTGGATCTTAATTTCGAAAATTTATGTGCATGATGAGTCAGGAAGTGACAGACACTCTCTGCTTTCATATTTTTTTTAATAAAAACATAATATGAATCACTTACAAAATTAGCATGAACAAAAATATATATTCATTTCCTGACAAAGAAATCAGGATCCTGTTTAACCGTATAAAACTTTTCTTCCTTAGGGTTCTTTACTATAAAACATAGTATCAGTTCTCTTTTGTAAAATGTTGAGAAAAATATAAAACATCTACATTTCCCCAATCGCTGCCTTGACATTAGAGAGTAAGCTGTAGCTAAGATGAGAGTTAAGATACATCAGGAATTCCAGGTCAGTTAACAAACCCAGGCGTATACTGTCCAGTTCACCCATTCCTTAAGATATATATTATTCAGATATCATAGGCAGTATACAAGGATGATTAATAATTTTTGTAAAATATACTGGAGTCATACTGCAAATATGACACTTGGGTCAGTGACTAAAACTATATTTGCCCCCTCACCAATCTACAGTCCCCCCCCCCAAAAAAAAACAAATCCCTATCTCAATAGAGTTCACAAGAGATGATAGGTATGTCAAACCTGCCAAGTAATAACTTGATAGTAGCTTGTTACTTAGTAGTAGATTCCCCAGGCTCACTGAGATTTCCACTGGGGTGAAACATACAAGCATAGTATTGCAAATGTCCTATCAATGAATGAAACATTTCCATTAAGAAATATTGAATGACAGGATGGTTGTGGAGATAAACTAGAAAATAAGGGTTCCAGTCATCTGGAACACATTCATTCTGTCAAATCAGGCATGAGTTTAAGAATTTCATTCAAACACAGATTCAGGAGTGGCCGCATAGCTCAGTTAGTTAGAACAGGGTCCTGATACACCAAGGTTATGGAACAACAAATTAATCTCTCTCTCTCTCTCCTCACTCTCTAAAAATCAACTTTAAAAAAAACTGTTTTAGTGATAGACACTATTTTATACTCCGGTGTCATAAGGGTGAGTAGTCATATGCTGCCAGTGAAAACTCGATACGTTCTTTAAAGGAGAACTGTATTATAAAGAGGTACCTTACCATGATTTAGGTGGAAGAACAGAGTTGAGTCATATTTTTCTTAAAAAATATATAGTCTCCTGTCCTACAAATCAGTATCAACACAAGAACAAACCCATCTATATAGCACATTTTGCCTCCCTCCCTTAACAAAATATGAAATAGGGAAACATTAAAATAGGTACCCTGGAGAGGGAACTCTGGGGTGATGGAAATGGCTCATTTCTTGCTTGGTACAGTGGTTACAAGGTATATTCACTGCCAAAACAAAAAATACTAAACACTTTAGAGATATATGTTTTATTATATACTAATCACATCACCACATTAAAATTGCACTCCCTGCTTTGATAAATGGAAAATGTATTAGGAGGAACATAACCAATCTATAATCATTATAAAATGAACCACAGAGTTTTATCACTTTCAAAACATTTCAAACAAGATACTCTTTTAACTTTCCAGCGATAGGTGATGCAAAATAAATTCCTTGAGGTCACAGACTACTAGAATTCCCCTTGTTCTCATTTGCTACAGCATCTAGGAATGGACATACATTTTTTAGCCACATTTCACCTGCAGTTCAACATGTATGTTTGAGAATTGTCAGTGGAAAATTTGCTCTGAGAATTAATTGTCAGTGGAAAATCTGCATGTTTGTTTCATTGCTTGTCTTGTGAATGCTTGGAGGGAACGAGCCTAGGAGGAAATAGGACGGTCACTGGAGTTTTCCACTGGAAATCCATCACCAGCTCCCAGCTCTAGGACTGAAATACGCATGGCCATTTGGGACAAGTCACTTAAGTATTCTAAGCCAGTAATAATCTCCTATCACAGGGCTGTCAGGAGGATAAAGTGGAAGCACTTTGAAAAGTCAAAGGAATATATTATTCTAAAGTGCCATTGGTTGATGTGTTACTGTAGACCGGTCAAACCCCAGACTTAATCCTGGCATTTACATGTCCTTAGGAAACTCCCATACCGATCTCCTTTGAACTACAATGAAACCTCCATTATAGTTCAGAACAGAAACGGGTAGGTTACACCCACTCTAAAAAAGAAAAAAAAAAAAAAAAAAGGGTGGGGTGGGAAGATGAAGTCGCTTCCACTGCCAAACTTCCAGAACTCTAGAGCTCTGGGAGTTGATCTTCCAAGACACCTGGCTCGATCTAGGCGGTTTCAAAAGGGCAACACGGGACTCGGAGGCATTCTTCCCGTTCCTAATCTTGTCAACAATCTCCAGGAAGTGAACTGCCCCCGCAGGACCGAAAGCTTGGCTCCTAAAATCCCGCGGAGTATTCGACAAGCGATCAGCCAGCGTTCACTGTATTCCTTCGCAGGTCTTTGGCACACACCTGAGATCGCGAGCATCCCAGGCACGCGTGGGAGCCAGGCCCGTGTTCAGGTCGTTCGCCACCTCGCCCTCCCCCTGCCAGGCCAGGTACAGCGGCCTCCGGCCAGCACCCCGGTCCTGCTCGCCCATCCCCAGGGCCGCCAGCCTCACCAGCTGTTCCCGGCGGCGGGAGCTCCGATCGGTTGGCGCCCGGCGGCCCCGAACATTAACGACACCCGGGAGCCTGGCCTCGAGGCTCAGGCCCGAGGACAGACTCCAACCACCACCGCACCAGCGACTTGCACAGGGCAGTTCAGCATTTTGAGCTGAGCTTCCGGAAGCGGACAGGAGGCGGAAACCGGACGTCGGGAGCAACCATCCGTCCTCCTACCCCTCCCGTCTGCGTGCATCGCCTTTGGTCCCCTATTTTAACGCGCAGAGGCAAATAAACAAAATTGGCCTCCTACTCAAATTTTACCAATTTTTTCTATTAGTTTGTAAACTAAAATAGAGTGTAAAAACGTGGGATAGACGAAAAGTCGGACCCCCGCAGGATCTGCCTTTTGGTTTGGCCCGGTTGCCTTGGAGACCGGTAGCAACAGCAGTGAGACTCTAGAGGCTGGGAGGCGATGGCCACGCTAGCCCGGCTGCAGGCGCGGTCCACGGCTTTAGCGCATCAGTACTACTTTAGGAATAGGTAAGTCACTAACGCGGGGGTTGTGCAGAGACCTGGCTTGACTTGAGGCAGTTGTTCCTGAACAGAATTCTCCTAATAACAAATTTCCTTACCCAATAATTACAAATCTCCCCATTTATTTGTGCCTGCAAACAACCACAAGTTTAAAAGTATTAATATACAGAAGGTTTTATACATTGTGAAGGGAGGGGCATAGATATCAGCCTGAGATGATTTAAGTAATAGCCCAGCGTAGATAAAATTGTAAAATGAAGTGCTTTTCTTCGACGTCATCACTCCACAATTTGCTGAAAGGTCTAGTAGCCTGATTGGGGTCACGAGAGCCCCTTGTTTGGGTGAGTTAGTGTGCCCACCGTCCACCTGGGAATTCGTGCCTCCACTATTTCACCAGCACCATTGAACTCTATTCTATGTCTCATCTGTGTCCCTGAATTGACAGTATCTAACCCTTTCGGGATAATTAGCATCAGTATATTAATTAGTGGAAGAAGGCTAAGGAAGGTATTACCTTTCTTGTCCCTCTCCCCACACCCGAACTTCTTTCTCAGGAAGAGGCTCATTTTAACCATGGCCTGCTGGAAGCCCCGCCCCAGGAGGTTTTCCAACTCAAGAAAAATGCCAGAACAGTGAAGTAGACGGTGGTAGAAGGTAGAGGCACCGGCGACCAATGGAAAGTAAGTCAGTGAGACAAGGTGTCCCCGAGCCGTTCTTATTCTGGCATTTACCTCACCTACTATATTCTGAGCGTGAGCTGCAGGTACCTCTCTTACAGTACTTAGTCACAATTCAGTTGTGCATTCCGCTGTGAGATAACATCTCTGGTCCCTCCCAACCCACCAGGGGAGAGTCCTCTTGTGGCCATCATCATTTTGGTCTCCCACGTCTGTCCTCATTTCTGATACATGCAGGCTGCACAATAATTATTTCTCTAATAAGCGAATCTCTCGATCACTCCTCAGTCCTGGTTTAAGTAAACATATGAAAAATAGCTAAAGATAAAAATTATCTATTTATTATCTATAATTATTTTCTGTGACTTTATTTAATGACTGCCAGAGTCACTCAATGGAGGAAAATGAGATTTAGAAAGTAAGTTGTGTGCCAAACCCAGGTCTCATGCAGTCTGAAGCATCGCGGTCCAAAGTGTATGTTTGGGGTGGAGGGACCCCAGATCCTCAAGTCTCTGCCTGGAAGTGTGCTCAGTCGCTCCTTATGCCAGCCTCAGCCTGCAATCCATTATCCCCATAAACTTAGTCAATTGGTCTCCGACTCCAATATAAGCAACCATTCCTGATGGCATTCTTGGTCTAATTAGACAAGTCATCTAATGGGGACCATCATCTCGGTCTTATTCGCCTGAATAAATGACAGCTTAGTGGATAGATATGAGTCCCCATCCTCTGGTTCTAATTAACTGCTGATTTTTCTATTACTCATGGTACCCAATCCCAACTAGTGAAACTTAGGCTTCCACCATGTATTCAAGGGTGATTTTTGTCTATACACTGTGTTCTTTGTAATTACTCACCATTTTTAAAGGAGGTCATTTGAAGCCATGTACGCATCCTTTCCACCCAGGGAAGGAGGCTCTGCCCCCCGTGCTGAACTCCCACCTGCTCACCAGTTTGGAGCCCCTTCCTATCAGGCTTGGGTTCTGCTTCCCCATGTTGATTCCCCTCCCTGCGGGGACCTCTGCTAAGCTTTTCTGGACACCCTAGGGCCAGGCCTTCTCCCCATGGGAACACGCTCCTTTCTGGGGCATTCTCCCCACAGGAAGTCCCCACCGGTGGAGGCCCACCTTGGCCACCACAGGCCCCGACGCCCATGCTGAGCACTGCAGCCCCTCCCCACAACCCCCAGCAGTCCTGCTGTCCTCACCCATGTGCCACTTTCTTCAAGACTTCATTGTTCAGGAAATACAGTGAAGAGAAGTGAAAAGGAAAAAGTAGAAAAACAAATAATAAAGCATTTTAAAAATACATAATAAACATATTTGTAGCTCATTATCCATTGAGCTGTGAAATAATAATAATGCGGATTATTAATGAAAACAAAACATGGCTTCTAACTTCCAAAGTGGAGTCCTGTTCCTCATCATCAAGTATTGACCTTTTATCCTGCACGTGGGTGATAATCAGAACACAAAATATCAACTGAGTGTCGTTTCTGCCTTTAAGGAGGTTGGTATCCTTGAGACCTATTAGTGAAATGACACTCAGAAAATAATAATTCCACACATCAATGTGTCTTATCATACAGGGCAGCTAACATTGGAATTTTATTCCTGGTGCCTAAAACAGTTACGAGATATGATAATGAGGCGGAAGAACTATTGGGGTTTTAATCTAGTATTTATTCAGTAGCTAATACACATGGGTCAGCAAAACTACAGTATGTTAATGTGTAAAATGCATCACTTTCACATATTAGTGGAAAGATATTTAACCACCCATTATTTTCATTTTCTGTATATTGTCAGTTAATTTTTGGCCACTAATGACATACATGAATACAGCGTTATTCAGGGTTAGAGTAGTTCTTTCTAGTTGAAGATGATGTGACTGGAAACTTCCAGCTCTTTCTTAATGTTTTATTACATTCCTGGTAATACTTTGGATCTTTCATCATTAATAATTCATTTAGTATTCATTGTAATAATACTGATCATAATAAATTTATTTCAAATTCGCGTAGATGTCCTATTTTATTCACTGCTATAGGATTTTCATTGTAATTTGGAACTAATTAATATGCCATTAAAATAAAGTGTTACCCACATTTTTCATTTTAAACATAAAATGTCTAGCAGTTCATGACATACTGTAGGCATATTCGGCATCCCGGCGGTAACTCAAGTATCTGTAAATTTCATTTTTAAGCAGCTAAAAAAGGGGGGCAACAGATAAATGTGCGTGGAAGTCAAATTTCAGCACATAAGTTAAAACTTAGCAGTAAGTTAGCAATGAATTAGTTTTTAATGTTTCCCTTTAAAATGTATAGTTCTGATAAGTATAGTGCAATATGCATGCTTGTATTTTATACATTATTATTTGTCACTTCAGGGTGAGACAATTTAATTTTGCTCTTGATGAGTATTATATGTTAGCATTATTACCAGCAGAGATTCAAAAACATAAACTCAAAGCAGATAATTCCATTACTTATCTTTCGCATGTCTAAGGACAGTTATAAGTAAAGGGTAAGTTCAAGGTATACATTAGTTCAAGAGAAGTATCAGTTGTATCTGTATACATTATTCATATTTTTTCTTCCTCTTTTGTAGTCAGTTGATTATTGGTGGGAAGGAAGAGGCAGGCATGCTCAGTAATTTAAACGGAGTAGATTAAGAATGAAAATGGATCCAATATAATATTAAATGTTAATGGTAAAAATGGGTTAAATAACCATAAGAAGTCATTTTACCCCATTATCATGACTTCCACTTCTCCTCGGCCTTATTGAATGAAATTACATATTCTTTCTTCGTCTTCTTCATACTCTTCGAATTGCTGGCTCTGCTGGATGGTGTGTTGCTGTATCTTTTCTCTTTTTGCCATAAATGACCTTTTGTTTCCTGCCCTATCACATCTTACCACTGGCAAGGACAGTGTTTTACAGAAGGAACGACTGATTGCCTCTCACCCCGCGGTCCCTCGGGACACTGACGTTGCAGCCATGACTCCTTCATGGCATTTGATGCTGCTCAGTCACGGGCTCCCATCTGCTGGTTTCCCACTCACGTCGGGGGCGCTGCAGAGTCCTGCTCTCCTACAGTTGGGCCGTCTCTTCCCTAAATGCAGCCACTTCTGATAAACTCATTTGTACAAATTCGGGCTTTTTCTGTGTATGCATTCATGTATACATACAGTTAAAATTCTGTTACAGATATAGACACTTATAATACTGCACTATAATATTGTTTTTCCACATCACAACATGTTATGTCCCTCTGTTTGAAAATATGTTAACCCCTTAATTTTTCATAAGGGTGCGGAGTCAGGGTAGGCTCCCTGGAGGAAAGGACTTGAAACTCTTCTGTCTCCCACATGGAATACATAAGATGAGTCCAGAGCCCTGGTCAGCAGGCTCAGTTGGTTGGAGCATCCTCCCATATACCAAAAGGTTGTGGGTTCGATCCCCGGTCAGGGCACATACCTAGGTTGCAGGTTCAATCCCCAGTCAGGGTACATACGTGAGGCAACTGTTTGATGTTTCTCTCCCTTCCTCCTTTAACAGAAATGAACTTTCTGAGAATTCTATGTAGAATTGGCACTCTGTGATAGATTTATTTCACTAAGAGGCAGTTCATTGAACTGATGCATTGAATGAGATGTGTAAGAATTTTAATGTCACCTGATGAGTGGTATTTAGTAAATTCAAATAATATGTTTTTCAAAAAATGCAAATCTAGCACAGTACTGTTTTATTTCCTTATAATGTCACTCAGAAATTAATTAGTTGCAAAATAAGTGATAATAAAAATAAAAAATGTAAGGCTGTTGACAGCACATGGCCACTCAGAGAAAAGTTAATTTTTGAAACATAGCTCATGATTTCTGAATGCTTTTTTCTATTTAGTACTTTAATTTTATTTAAAATGACATTTCCACTATAATGATCATTTTGGAAGAAATTAAAGATCAAGTTCAACAGATTGGTTTGCTTAAGAATTATATTAGTCACTAACGAAATGCTCTAATTTTTTTTTAAGTGTTGTGGATGCATTTCGGAAAAAGGAGTACGATGCAGCAGTTAAAATCCAGAGTTGGTTTCGAGGCTGTCGAGTTCGGGCATATATCAGGTACCCTGATATTGTTGTGGGACATTCAGATATTCATAAAAATATGCTCCTTTCAAAATGTAATCTGGGTGTGGAGGCTCATTTTAAAGGATCTTTTGTGGTACTTATAACAAAGTGAATAAATTATATGATATTCTTTTTAAAATGTAACCTTTTTTGGTCATCTTTTCTTACATATCAAAAAACTAAATTATATTGACCTTTTCTCAACTTTTAACAATTCTCAATATTATAAACATACTTGATAAAATTCTTCTCTTCAAATTCCATAGGATGTGACAGATAACTGCACTTGTATTTATAGCAACGAATTCATTGACTTGTAAGGAAAAAAAAGGAAGCTATTCCAACTTTTTACAACAGTTTGGTAGATAAATGTAGATGATACCAGAATGATATTATCGCTATTGCAAAGAGATCGAAGTTGATTCTTACCAGTTCCACTGTTTAGTCAGTGATCAATTAAAGGAATTAACTTTAGTTTTCCTTTAATTCCAAAAAAGTATTCTCCTAGATAAGGTGGAGGAAGAATATGCCTCATCAGTAATAATTCAGAATGTGGGCTGTGGATTATACTATATGGCCTTATGTTATGAGCTACAAGGAAGACATGCAAATTAAAGTGTGAAGTTTTCTCCTTTGTTCACAATAAACTAGGAACATGGCAGCGAAGAGAGTCTTTTTGAATTCCACAGGCTAGGTGACATAAGGAAAGGACAAGGACAGGAACTATTTTTTGTCCTCAAGAATTATTTCTAAATTCTTACAGTGTTTCACATCAATAGTGCCTGGCTTATTTCTGAACACATCACAGTGACCTGTCTTAGAGTCTTAACATCAAAAAATATTTTAGAGAGTAAGTATTGAAGAATAATTGAAATTTTTTTTAAAGTTTAATCAAAAGCCCCGAGGAAATACTGAATAGTTATCTATGCCTTTTTCCTGCTTCTAGGATTTATGAATTATACCCCATAATGATAACTCCCTACTTTCTAAAAGTACACATCAATTTGGCTTTGAAGTTTATTTTTTGAGTTGCAGGAAGGTATACTGCAAGCAAATTTTCAGAGATATTTTTGTCTCAATGGAAGTGTACTAATAAGTGTATTTTTCACTCAGGTATTCACACAGAATAGCAACCACTGTTCAGAAATGGTGGCGAGGTTACCTAGGAAGACAGCACTGCCAACTCATTGTAGAGGTAAATGTTACAAAATCTATATGTGTTAGCATTAAAGTGATTCAACATGCCATAACTTATTCACTGCAGCTGTTTTTACAGATAATTTTAAAGTTATGTGTGGTCAGTATATAAGAACAAAACTGGATTTATTTTTACTATGAGAGCTCTTTGGAGAGGCCTTTTCTGATTTTTCTGTGCAGAATCAATGACTTATTTCTTTGCACCCAAACTGCACCAGAGGTTTTATTTTTGTTAAAATACCTTTCACAGTGTATGCATTTATTCGTACTCTGTTGTTGATGATTTTCTCTACTTTCTGGATGGTGAGTAGACACTGTGGCCTGTACATTTTTGGTTCACCAAGGTTTAGGCTAATCCCTGACCAATCCCACAGCACAGTTGATAATTATGAGTGAAATCTAAGTGCCCCAAATTAATTCTACAAAGCCTGAAAATATGACAGTTTTCCTCTGTGCTATTTACCATCCTCTATTATTGACAGTTGGAATGTTTCGAAGATTTGCCTTAAGAAATACAGCACACCACAACTATCTATAGCCACTGATAGACTTGCAGAAGTATATGGTAGCATGGCAACTAAAGCTCAGTTGAGTTTTAGGAAATTAAGAAAGAAAAGGTAATTTTCTTGATACAACATGGAAAGGCTTCTAATCAGTGGCCCACTTCATTAATCTTCTGAGTTGTTTCTATTTTCTCATCTAATAGTTTGAATTTGTTCTTCGTCTGTTCTTGATTAGTTGCACCGAAGTGAAATTAAAATGTATAGAGAGGTAAGGAAAAATAGAAGTACATAATTATTTGATAAGAGTTCACCTTTAGAGAGACAATTTTTAAAATATATTACTAAAGTACAGGGACTACTTAGAGGAAGCTTCTAGTATCTTAGATTTAATTAAATAAATAGAGCATTCTATTTATTTATACAATAATGCTGACAAACGCACTGCCCCTGATATGTTCCTTTATTCAGGTCAGTGGTACAACCAGTTAGCCAGAAATCTAAGCCGGAGAATCAGTCGCCTAGACTACCTACCTGCCACCTCCCTCTCCCTAACCTCTGTGTCCTACAGGTCATGAAATCCTTTCCGCTTTTTCCCACAAGAGTCTCTTGGTTCCAATCTGAACGTCATCATTTTGCTCCCGTGCCTGTCGCCGTACTGCTCGCCGCAGCCTACGGCATCAAGTTCACACTCTGCAGCGTGTTGTGTGATGTGTCTGGTTCTTCATGGTCTCATACTGCTTCTTACCTGACCTTCTCATTCCATCTGTGTAAATACACTTCGGACACGTTAAGTCATTTGCCGTTGCCACAATACGCAATGTTCTGCAGGATTCCTGCAGATTCTGGGTACTCTGCCTGGAATGTCCTTACCCCGCCGACATGCTGCCTGTTGGTCTGAATCCCTGCTTATCTTTAAAGACTTTCCTTAACCCAGAGCCTACCCTGATCTCCTGAAGCCCAGCAGGATGGGAGGCGTGTCTTAGGAATGCTTGGTTCCTTTCAGTATCCATCCGCGTGGGTGCAACGCATTCTGTATTTCTCTCCCTCACCTGAAGGGCAGAGACTGTCCTCTTTGTCACTGTGTCTCGGACACCTCACAGCGAACGTCGCACAGACAGCCCACCGACATTTTTGCTACCTGGATCAAGGAACGATGCACAGGGACGTAAGTTGGAAGACTTTTGCTACGGTCAACATGGCTGGGGATTGGTAGCAACATGTGTTAAAAGTATCCCCACCCCATGGACTCTGGGCTCAGCCATATATTGTGGACAGTGGGACAGGTGTTACCCCCCAAGGGGAGGCTTGAAGTGGCTTTTTCCCTCTTCCTTTCCTGAGCTAAGATGAAGAGACCAGCAGAGCCTGGCAACACGGGACCTCAGCCCGCTGTAATGTGAGGGAGACAGAAACTTTGTTGTTCTATAAGCCACTGAGGTAGTGGCATCTTTATCTCAGCACAGCTGATTAGTGGTTACGCTGACAACAGCAGCATGGGTGGAGATAACACTCGGAAGGGTGCGCTCAGTGAAGCTTGCAGGAAGATGTTGTGAGCTTGGAGTCTGTGGTGATGCTAGGACACCTCCATGTGGTGGTATCTAGTAAGGAGATTTCACTCTCTGCAGAGTGGCTGGAACGCCGTAGTGGGCATCCCACAGCTGCTTATGAAAGGGAACTATTGAAGGGAGCTTAGACGGAGAGTCGTAGCTACAGACGGAGGCTTTGGAGCCATCAGTACAAGAGGACAGGATTTGCTACCCGATGGAAGAAGTAGCTGAGCAGTAAGGCAGAGGGCCGGGAATGGAGGCTTTGAAATGCTCACGGTAGGACTTAGGCAGAAGAAAGGGAGTTACCGGGAGATGGTAAATAGAAAGGCAGAGACACAGCATCACAGGAAGCAGAGAACACTGTTCGACAAGGAGTTGTCCACAGTCTCAGAGGTGGCAGAGATCAAACAGCGAGTGGGCTAGGAGGAGACACAAGTCCTGGAATCTCTCTAGATAGGTTCTGTGCTTTTAGACAGCCTCCCTTTAAATTCCACTACACCCGAATATTTCTGTCCAGCTTTTACGTAGCTCTCACAGTGACACCAAGTAGCTTAGCCAGCCCTGACGTGCCCCAGGACTGTGCCCCTGTTGACCCCCGGGAACAGCAGTGTTCCAGTCTTTTGTGACCTGACTCTCGCTTCCTGGATGACTATTGCTTCTGCTTCTTGAAATGTCCAACCTCCACTTCAGGCCTTCCTGCCGACTGTCAGGCTGCTGTGTCTGGCAACGTAGCCCAGATGTGCCCACCGATTCACAACCTCGAACACCTGTTCCTCTTGGTAAAGGTGGGCTCTGCTTCTTCCTTTTCATTGACAGAGAACGTGTGGTCGCCTGGTGTGTATGCTCGTGCACACGTGTTCCACACCTGTGAACTCTGGCCGTCGTCTTACCGCTTCCTGCTCTTCCCCTTGGACCCCACCATTGTTCTACCGTTTTGGGGTCCTTCTTTTTTCCAACTGCGTAATGTTCTACACACGCAGCTTGTCCCTTCTGCTCCTGGCTTTACTTCGTGAACGGTGACATGAAAACAGTCATTCCTGCAGGCGACAGTACCAGACACAGGTGGAAATACTTCTTCCTCTCCTTTCTTGGAGCACTAGTGCTTTTGAGTGTTGCCTGCCGGAATTAATCAATATAACCTGTACAGGACAGCTGTATGCATCTTCTCTTTTTATGTTTCCTTCTCTTTCCTATAACTTATTGTAATATGGTTTACATTATGTTTAAGATAAAATACACCGTTCTTTAATCACCACACTCTGAGAGCAGCTAAGTATAGACATTACCCTAATGTGCATGATTAATTCTACATGTATCGCCATGAAGTAAATATATATAACCATAGTCCAAAACTGCTTGATGGTGTTTTTTTGTTAAATTGAGATCATTCAGTGAATAACATATGTATGGCAACCCCATTGATAGAATATAATTAAAAATTTTTAAGGCATTAGCAGCCTTATGGTAGAAACATTTTATTTATGGAGAATTGTTATTTTACCTGGCTGGCATAGCTCAGTGGACTGAGCGCGGGCTTTGAAACAAAGCATCGCAGGTTCGATTCCCAGTCGGGGCACATGCCTGGGTTGCAGGCCACGGCCCCCAGCCACCGCACATTGATGTTTCTCTCTCTCTCTCTTTCTCCCTCCCTTGCCTCTCTAAAATAAATAAATAAAATCTTTTAAAAAAGAATTGTTATTTTAAAAGATTAGTTTTCAAATTACAAAAATAATTCACTTTATTGTGAAAAATCAAGGCTTATAATATTTATACTCTGCTTACCATTTTGCTGCTTCTTATGAAGTTTTTCATTTGATTAGTGTTTGAAAGAGTGATAATGGAAAAGAATTTTATTAACTTTAAATGGGACAAAGGCTGCCATCCACTATCACATTCTATTGTATGTTGTCAGGATAAATGCTAGCAGGGTTTTTACTGGTTTGTAAAAATAAATAAACCATTGGTCACTATTTTTAAAACTGATGAGATTGACATGCTTGCCTCTCTGTCTCTTTACTAGATTAGTAAATGTTTCTTCCATAGGTGAGCAATGCCCAACTCTTTTTATAATTTTTTACAGGACTTCCAAATTAGCTATAAGTTAATAAGGCAACATTTATCACCCATTAGTGTCAGAACCTAAAACTGAAACATAATATATTTTTTCCCTTCAGGGTCTTCCTTTTAAATAAATACCAAAGTTTGAATAACTTCAAATTCTAACTTACTAATATTAATTCAAAACTACACCAACATGTTTTCATTGTAATTATGACATGATTATATTAATCACCTGCTTTTAAATATTATGTTAACAGTAACTGTGAGAAATAAAGCACTTGGTTTTTAATTTCTTGGTGGAAAAATAAAGGTCGTGTGAAAACTCAGCTGTTGATAACGGCCAGATTGGTACCAGGTGCCAGCGAACAAGGCCAACCATTCATGTGTCGAAATACGACGATTTGGCAATGACGCATATTAATGATGCTGCTCCACCTCACGAGAGGAGGACGACCCCGACGTGGGGAGTAGCAGGGGCTCGGGGTCCTCAGCCCCGCAGTCCCCACCTGCACTGTCTCTGAAGGTTCCCTTGCCGTCACCTTACTACAACTATTTTCTCTGCCCGCCCGAGGTGGCAAGTAAGGCCAGTTGATCTGGTCAAGGTTATAGAGCCCTATTACTCCAAAAGGTCTCACATTGGGGTTTGTTGTTGTTTTTTTTCTTTTGTGGGTTTTTTTTTTTTGATACTTTCAAAAGCAGCCGGGCTAGAGAATTGAGGAGAGGTGTAACATCAGTTACCGGATTGCGTGAGGCTGCTCCATTGGCATCGACGTGCTCTTCCACCCTTTGACTGTGACATCCAGAGTGCTGAGACTTACAGACAGATGTATCTCTTCCCTCCTCGTTCAGACTAGATAAAACATAACCTCTGAGACACGTTGGATTTTATTTAGAGTTAAACTCTTACCTCTGGCAACATGAGTGATCATCCCTCTCATGATCAGCGTCACGGGGTCCCAAGCCCCCTTATGTCATTGTAATCTTCGCAGCAGCCCTGGGAGGCATGTAATGTCCACTGTGGGGGGGTGGAAGTCAAGGCTGGGAGACCTTCAGGGACCGTCCAAAGCCACTCGGCTGCTGAGAGCAGCATCAGGACCTGAACCCAGCTCTGGGGCCTGAAAGCTCACACACCTCACTGACGCTAACTGAACAGCCAATGATAAAAATAAGGAATATCTTTTTCTGAACCCCAGATTTTTCATATCTACAATTTACCAATGTCTTTCTTCTGTATAAAAATATTTAATGTGTGTGCCTGCCTTGATATGACTTGAAAAAAATATGAGTTTAAAGTAAATATTTTTGAATTCACCTCCAACACCAAGAATTATGCCTTGATTGCTATAACAAAGAAGGAGAATTTAAAATGAAGTAACACCATTGTGTTCATTTGTAAATAACATATTGCAGCCAACTGTTTCTTAATTGCTCAGACTGTTGACAAATAATCCGGCCCTGCTGCTCGGCACAGACGATTTGCTTTAGATCAGACTGGGCAATTCAAACAATGATAATTACAGTGAAATTCTTTTCTATAAATCCCCGCTTGCTGTAGGGGAGACAACCCCTGTATAGAGGGTCAAGGCACTCATCTCTGATTTTGCCTGAACCCCTATGACCTGGGCTCAAGTTATAACAGTCAAATGAGTTTTGATTGAATAAAAAGAGATAAAGATGTATTTGGGGTTGAAAAAAGTATGTGTATTTCATTCCTTTACTGTTTATTGTCCTGTCATGAGTGTTGTTAATTTAACATTTTTAATTAAAAGACGGGACAAATATAAAAGCTTCACTTAAAACAGTATTTCACTGAAATAAGTAAGTTATGGTCCCAAAGGGTGACTTGCTGCAGCAGAGTTCCGCATGTTAATAGACACATGCGTCTCTCCTGGAAACAGACCACGACTTCAGGAAGTCTTCCCTGTGTCAGGGGATTTGCTGTAACATGATGTCATTGTATTTATGATTTTATGGCATTAAAATGAATGTTAAATGAAACAAAATTCCCGAGGATTACTCAGGAGACTGCTAAGTCTGTAACATTTTGTACAGATGGTTGGAAGGCACAATTTTGCCCCATCACTGCATACATATCCTTGAACGATTTCGACTGAAGACAGCGTTTCTTTGAATTTTTCATTAAACCAGACGTCTTGAAATATGAATTCCTTTTATGTTTCTGTGAGTTTTGGCTAACAGAACCCCAGTGAATAAATCATACAATACTGCATGTCACCAGCACTTGTGAATATTTCTGCTTTGTTATTCTATTCTCAGCAGGGCGCCATTGACTGTCCAACTCAGCGGAGAGCATTTTATGGTCATGCGTCTCCATTAGCTCCTGCTTTGACTGCCATGGATTTTTCTGGTTAAGCCTGCATTATGTATTAGGAAGCCTATCTCTTCAATACAAAGTTTGATTTCATTTTTCCAAGCCCAGAGCTCTTATTATGTATTATGTATCAAGATTCTTATCTTTTATATGTAAAAATAGGCTGCACTGTCTTTGTGGAACTGAAATGTATGCCGTCTTTTTTTTTTCTCGATTCACAGATAGCATATTGTGCTATGAAGATGAATATCTACAATGCAATGGCTGTCAGGGTAAATATTTCTTCACTTGTTAAACAAATGAAAAGTCAATTGTGCCTGGAATTCGCTTTTAATAAAATGAGCAAACCAGAATAATGCAAATTTGATTGATATGCTAATGGTAAAGAGAGAAAAGAGTACATAGTTAAAAAGTTAGCTATACTAAATAATCTTGGCAGTATTAGAAATTAGAGTAAAATGTAAAACATGTAATTATCAATGCTTATGTTTTAGAATGTTAAATATCTCTGAGCCATAGCTGGGGAAAGACTGTAAATATTAATGAAGCAGTGTATTAGTTCCCATGTCATAGAGAATATTGTGATAAATAGAGGAACATGGTTCTGGAATAGAAGATTCCAGCCCAATACAAATCAATTAGAAATCATTCACATGATTTAACAGTCATAAAGTCAGTTTCCAGCTTAGAAGTTTTATTTCTATCATTTCTATGTTCATTTTTATGTGTTATTCTCCTAATGGAAAGCTGAACTTCATGTTTATAGGGCTGGCTTGTTTTTGCACAGATTTTGGGAACGGGCATGGCAAAAATACTTTTTTCTCATCTCAGACAATATGGTAATAGCTTAAATTACAAAATATTATAAATGGAGAAGGTGCTTAAGCAAATTTCATTAGTGTCCTGAATATCTACATTTCCTTATTATATTTTCTTCCACCAATTTGCTCATTCTGCTAATCGTGGGTTTCATGTGGGGTGAAAGAGCCTTCTGAAAGACCTGCATGGCCCTATGGCAGGTGAATCGACATTGTTGTGGCTGCTGTCACTGCTTCGAAGGGTGTTTCCTCTGCGGGTGTGAGTGCGGTGGGCCCTGGCTCAAGGGTAGTCTTCTGTGTCTCTCTGTCCACCTCCATGCTCTATAGTCTAAAGGAAAGAAAATCAAGAGGAACAGGTAGATCTTGCTTCTTTTCTGGAGCCCCAGGGACAGACTCCACCTGCAGTAGACTATTGGCCTTTCCTAGTAATACAGTAACATAGGAGGACAATTTGGTTTTTCTCTTTCATGTCCATACTGCTGCAGTTGGGGAGTTCAGGAGATATTGATTCTGAAGTCAGAAGACTTAGCCTCTGAGCCTAAAACACTATTAGATACTTGCATCCTGCTTACCTCTTGTCAGATGTGTCTGCAAAGTCAAAAGCAATACATAACTGGGCCCCTAAAGCAGTTGATGACCAAGGACTTAGATATCTTCCTAAGTCACAAGAGGAAATACAGGCACAGAGAGCAAGGTTAGAAAAATGCATTCTTTCGTTTATTATTTAGCCCTGAATCTTCATTTTGAATTCTGATCTATTTGAATCATTAATATTCCTTTTCCTTAGACTAAGAAACTCTAAGAAATCCACATCAGTGCAAGCCACTTAGAAGGCAGAGTTTTTGACTTATTCTCACATCATAATAAAGCTACATTTCCTAACAGCATTCCCCAAGGTCAACTTATCTTTGATTAATGTCAAGGCCGAAGTTGAAATTAACCTGAGACGTATGACCCTGGACAACAGCACAGTTTTAAAGATCCCCCTACCCTTTCGTGTTCTGGAAATAGCCGAATGCAAAAAGAACAAAGGAAAATAACATCAAGTGTACTAACATTTGCACCATAGGGAGCCCAGTGGAAGAAAAAAGGAGAGAGAAAAGGGGGGGAAACCTATTTGAAGAAATAGTGGCTGAAAACTTCCCTCACCTGGCAAAGGAAATAGCAGACGTGCAAGTTGAGGAAGCAAAGAGACTTACAGCAAGCCCCCCCCCCGCCACACACACAAACACACACACACACACACACACACACACACACACACAGGGGAATATCACTCAGCCATGAAAAGGAATGAAATTCTGGCATTTGTGACAACTTGTATAAACCTAGAGGATATTATACTAAAT
The DNA here is from genome assembly GCA_004024845.1 of Tonatia bakeri. NCBI lineage: Eukaryota > Metazoa > Chordata > Mammalia > Chiroptera > Phyllostomidae > Tonatia > Tonatia bakeri. The sequence continues at coordinate 57,420 of PVIA01000475.1, forward strand.
GAAACAAGTCAGAGAAAGACAAATACTATAGCAGTTTGTTTATATGTGGAATCTAAAAAACTAAACAAATGAGCAAACAAAACAGACTCGGATACAGAAAAACTGGTAAGTTTGTGTCTGCCAGAAGGGTGGGGGAATGGGCAAAAAGGTGAAGGGGATTAAGAGATACAAACTTAGAGTTATAACATAAATCGCGGTGCGGGGGAGGCGGTCAAGTATAGCAGAGGAAATACAACCAGTTACACCACCCTGACTTTGTATGCTGATGGGTGGGTACTGGACTTTTTGTGGTGATTATGTTGTAGGGTGTAGAAATGTCAAATCACTATGTTGCCCACCTGAAACTCATGTAATGTTATATATCAACAATACTTTAATGTAAAGAGAGCTTTACAGTCCAGAATGAAAATAAAAGCTTCTTCCCCACCTAACTTGGATCAAAGGCATAGACACTCCCCTTTTTTACCTATGGCAGGGCCAGACCCAGCCCCCCACCCAAGGTTCCATTCTTCCCCACACCCATGATTGGTGGAACTGCTTGCCTCCGTAGATCTACTGGAAAACCATGTTCATTAACCAAACTCTGGTTAAGCTTCTGTCCTTGCGCCAGGACCTGAAGTCCAGCCAGCGTGGAGCATTTCCCGAATACCTCCGCCTGAGAGCAGGCTGCCTTCGGGGTCAAACCTGGTGCTCTTACTATCTATTATGCTGCTTTTCATTCCACTTCCTCGCACGGGGCCTTTCTAGCTCTTTTTCTATCTTCCTGTAAAAGAAGAAATATTTTGGTCTAGTTCTTGTAATTCTTGACATGCTAGCAGATGTTGTGGTCAAAGCGTCCTCTCCACCGAGGTAGTCTACCTCCGTCCGCTGCTGCCGTCACTTAGCCCTCTTCCCTTGCGAGAGTCCTTCCGAACAAAGCCTCTCCTTGCGAGGTCTGGGTCTGTCCCTTATCTGACACATTCCCGGAGAGAAGAAAGGAGGGTGGAATGATCCACTGTGGACATTCAGACATGTCCGTGAGGGTACATGCAGTGTGTAAATGCTACTCTGGGAAATTTGTAACAGAAACACTTCCCTAGCGAAGATGTTTAAAGACTTCCTGCAGAGGCTCGAAGGAGTTAACTTGGTAATAGACTCTGTGTTCCTTTGCGAGGAGTCAGGAGTGAGGCTCCCATGCGTGGAGGCCAGAGCCACCGCCTAACAGTGGTTAAAGCTTGGCATCGGTGGATCCCAGTGACCGGAACTGAAGTCCTTTGGAAGTGGATTTCTACAGGACGGTGCCCTAAAAATCTTGCCCTTCGAAGAGAACAGTGTGTGGTCCACATACCTGCGTGGTGCGCACATTTGCAGAGCACAAACATAGTTGGATACCAGCAGCCGGAAGGTTCTTTCTCTAATCTGCAGCTTCACCGTCCCAGGTCAGAAGCGTCCAAGCAACTCTGGTCACAGTAACTACCCTTTAACTGATCTCAGTATGGGTGGCTGTGAGTGCTTGAGAGGAAGAATTTCTTAAGAGTAGCAGAAGAAATCTGTATAGCCAGTAACGTTCAGACAGATATATGTGGACCCAGATCATAAGTAGGACCTTCACGTGCAATAGGAAAGAAACACACTCCTGTTTTAATTCACTTCATAGACTGAGCCAAATGCATATTATGTTTTGACCACTGACTTCTTGCCTGACAAATAAATTACATTTAATCTTCAAGGAGGGTAGGGGAACATTTCCAAACGAGAGAACTTTTGAAAGTTTATTTTTAGCCTCTCCATTTCTAAATAGATGTCATTCTTATAATGGATACATTACAGGCTGTGATTTTTAATGTTGTCATAGGCATTCATATTCTGACTTGCGTTTACTTTTTAGAGGGTCACCTTTTCTCTAAAGACTTTACGACCCCTACCCATGTGGAATTGATCGTTCTCCTTTTTATGTCCCTACTTTACCATCGACATGCTTCTGTTATAGACCTGTAACATTTTATGACCCTTTCTAATTTACATGCCTGTATCCCCCACACACACACACAGTAAGTCTCTTGGGGCCTGGGTCCTATCTTCTTAGTCTTTGTATCTGCTTTCTTGGCTCATAGTAGGTGGTTAAATAGATGTCCCCAAATAAATCAATAAATGTTGGCTCTATCTTCTTAAAGCTCTGGATCTGTGTAGAAAAGTGATGAATTTCTAAAAATCCAACCTTTAACATCAACTATCCATTTTCTTTGATTCCCGCTTCTTTCTCAAATATTTAAAAACATATGAGAAATGATTACATGTTGGCTTTAATTAAACATGTTAAATCCATCAGATATATAATGCTCCATTTCAGCCTCTTAATTTATTTATCATCCTATTTTTTATATTTATAGTGCTACGAAGGATTTGTGTTTAGAATAATGACTCCAAGAATAGATAAAGTTAAATAGGTAAAATCATTCATGAAAAAAATGTTGTCAGTCTCTTATATACTAGGCAATATGTTAGGTTCTCAGAATACAAAATGTACAAAATGAGTAAGACACAGTCCCATTCACACAGAAGAAGATGTGTCGAAATATTAGCCTCAGAAACAGAAGGGAAGGGACCATCCAGACCACCACGAACATTTGTCTGGTGATGGCCAGAGACTTCAATGTTCTGTCACCATGCAAAACCGTATCGCTTCCTCCCCCCTGCTCCTTCTAGGACCACATCACTGCGAAGCGGTTAGATAGGGTTGCAGAAAAACAAAGTGGGGAGTCAGGTGGAGTGAAGAAACAGAATATTAAAGAGAAGAATCTGCAAGTGGAATAATTATCCAGATATCTTCTACTAGCCAAAAATATCTACTTAAGATACACACACACATACACACACACACGCACACACACGCAGTGACACCTAGGATGAAAACTTGGATATTACTGTTTTTTAGTCATCTTATCTTTGAAAATTTAGGAAACCCACTTTCCTGTATTCATTGTGTAGTCCTCAGGAGTGGAGCATTCTAATTTTTTTAAAAAGTGTAATTATGAATCAGAGTTCTACTCATATGCTGTCACATACCTTTAGAGCAGCCTCACTAGGTAGTTATTAGTGAGCGTGTTGCCCATGTCTTCATTTTCATTTTAGGTGAGAAGGCATTATTTTTCTCTCTTTTGATAACATTAAGGTTACTATGAATTTTGAGGAATAAAAGTAAACCCGGGGGTGGAAGATCTTTTTCCACGAGCAGATAACTTTGACAAATCAAGGTTTTGCCATTTGTTTTAGTGCCTAAAATAAACATTATTTATAAGACCACTTACATTTTGATGTTACTTAATGAGGAATATGCATCATTGATTTGACTAGCTTAAGAGGTCATTTGGAAGTTGCCCGTTAACAAGCTGTAATCTGCTGAGCACACAATGACTTTGTTTAATATTATCTATTCAGAGCTGATCAATGACAATAATTGTTTTATACCAATCACTTCTGAAAGTTGCTAATTACTTTGAAGGACACGGATACTAGCCCTTTTTCTTTTTTTGGAAGTTGCAACTTCTTCACCTGAAACTTAAGAAGAAACGTGGTTGGCAAAAGTCACCCTGCCTCTTAAAAGTACTTTTATTAAAAATTAAAAGTTTATTCGCTAGAACTGGTTGATCAACAGGAAATTTAGGCGAAATGCCAGAGGTCTGGGAATCGCAGTAACAAGAGAGCTGGGTTTGTATCCAGACTCTGCCGGTTACTTTCCGCTGCCTCCCTGTTCTTTCCAAGTTGCTGAACCTCGGGTTCTTCACCTTTAATGTGGAGCTTCTGCCCCAGCCACAAGGCTCTCCGGGGAAAACCTGTGCAGCAGTGAGCAGGACACCTGGCACGTTCAGGGAGAGCAGTCAATTCTAGATCCTTCTCTCCGCCCAGACGGCAGTGCCTTCGCCCACTCAAAGGCTCAGTTTCTTCCAGCTCTCTGTACTCACCTCTGACAAAGCCACTTAAAGATTGATTGATTATACTTTAATGTGTGTGAGTTTTAATTCGTTAACCACCACTCACTTATTACGTGCTTTAATACCCAATTGTGAATAAAAAGATTTGTCTTGGAAAGGAGTTTTATCCTGCCTTCGGGGAGATGTCTGGGCAGTTGGGGCAGGGAGAGGACTCCCCGAGGGCAGCTCCACTGCCAGCAACCTGGGCTGGGGAGGAGCCCGTTCCTCCAGTTTCTGTCGGTGGTGCCCTTCCTGGTGACACAGATGTCTCAGCCAGTTTCAGTTTTCGTCCTTTCGGTGACCTTGGCTATGGTGCGATCCCACCACAAATCGCCACCTCGCTTCTTTCATTCTCCGTACCCCAGCATGCCTCTTTTGTATTTCCAGCTACGTAGTCTTATTGAGAATGTAATGTTATTTTTGAGTAATAGGTAGCCTCTCCTTTGGCACTGTGCAATACCCTGAAACTTGACCATGCATCCTGAGCCACTGCGATATCTGAGGATGGATTTTCCTGTCAGTATTTTTGTTTACAAGTGTTCTCTTTAATACAACTGTTACTGTGCATGCAGTAAGAGTATGTGAAACATTTGAAGCCATCAGGCCAACTATATAACCTTAGGCAAGGATTTAACCTAAGTATCAATCTCCTCTTCTTTTCCATGAGGGTAATAATAATCTCTACGGCAGAATACTACTACAATGATTAAATTAGGTGAATCAGGAAAATATTCACTTATTTGCATTTATGATTTATATACATATACATATTCCAAATGATTATTAACTTTTCATTAGTAAAGAGGTTTGTACTAATTCCTCTCTTTCTTAGTTTCTTAGTGTAATATGATTTTGGTTAAATTAGAAGGAGATTATTTCTAAATTGAGTATATAATTTAAAAATTAATTTTTCTTTAAAGAATTAATTTCTAAAATAAGATTATTTGAAAAATATTTGGAAAGATATCTACAATGTTGTTACATTAGATTGCTATTCTACTTAATTTTACTTTCTAGAATTAGTGTCTCTAATTGTTCTTATAGGCTGTTTGCATATCCTAAATTATTTTTCATCATATTAAAACATTCCTTTAAAAATCTTCCCATTTAATATCTCATATTGTAAATTGTCTTTTAAATGGCCATATTTTAAAACAAAACTGGAAGATCAGAATTTAAGTAAAACACTTTTTCTTGTTTATGCCTCTTAGCAGTTTTCTCATCTATAAATAAAATGATACAAGTATTTATCTTACAGGAATGTTCTAAAGATTAAATTCATAAATACAACCAAACCTTTAGAATAGTGACTCTCACCTAATAAGAACTCCATAAATGTTAGCTATTGTCATTGTTAAAGTATTAAAATAGCATGATGAAGATACAAGACATTTTGTTTAAAAATTGATAGCACTGAATTTAAAAAGCCCTTTTTAAAAATTTATTTCAATGTGACCAAATACAAGCTTCAAGTCCGTTGGTTATGTGAAATCAAAAACCTGTTCAGTCAGGAAGTGTACAGCAAATGTTTAATCTTTCAATAGTTAATTTTACATTTAGTATTTGTGAAACAATTCTAAATATTTTTAAATTAATTACATTCTATAAGGATGTTTTGTTATATATATTTTCTAATATTAAATCTATGACCTCAGCCTCCATTTGAAACTATATATATAGTTATATTAGTAGAAAAGCCTTAAATTTGATATGAATTATCACCCATCATTATTTTTATTTTGAAGAATTATTAATGGTTTCACTAAAAATGTTCACTGACATGTTGTATCTTTTCGTTGACTTCCATAGATCCAAAAGTGTTGGCGGGGCTATCGGATTCGGAAACACTGCTTCGATTATGTTCACCTGAAGGCATACCTCAGAGCTGTTTCGAGGACCAATGACACCATTAGGTGAGTGATGCAATCACTAGTCTACTAGTGAAAATTTTAGAGAAGCTACTCAATAGGTGTTGATCATTACCATAATTAGAAATAATTTCTCAAACTCAGTGATAGTTTAGGCAGAAATTTATTGATAAGACAGTGATAGAATTTTTTTTAACTTAAAATGTATTGTTATATGCTTGAATATCTTGTACTGTTTACTATTAATTAGGTTATATTGTGCCTTGGTTCTATGGAAAATAGTTTAGCTCAGTAAAATTAATTCATTTAAAATGAATTTATCTATAAAATGATTCTGTTAGATGTGAGGCCTTAAGTATCAGCCTCAGATGTATTTTGAGAAACACGTTCAATGGCAAGAACTTGCATCTCAAACAAAATGTCACGGAACATAATACAACGGACGGCTTGACTGCCAGGTGTTATCCCCTTGAACTCACACAGAAGCTCATTCTAAATTGCCGGCACACAGTGACCACTTACTGTATACAAAGTGTTGTGCTAAGGCCTTTATTCTCATTATCGCCTTGATTTTCACAACCTGTGCAGTTGGTATTATTACCTTCTCCACAATCCAGAGGGAAATATTTTAGTTCTGCTTTATTATGTTGAGGACTTCCGTCTAAGTAGTGATTTCCAATAGATCCTTAACTGAGGTGGAAATATTTGTATAGATTTTGATAAAGAATGAATAGTTATTTTAAGTAATGCTAAGCATAGAATATAGACAATGTACTATTTCTCATTAATTGTTATCACTTTTAGTTTATACATTCAAATTCAGTGAAACTCATTCAGAGTCAATATTAAGAGTAATCTCTATATTATATTAACTTTCTTTAATGAAACTCATTCATTTACTTTTGAAAGGTGTTATAATCCTACTCAGTAAGAGCATTTATTTTTACTCAGTAAATAATCGTAAGTTAAAGAGTGGTACATTTTCCGTTTCAATACATGAAGAATATTCGAATCCTAAACAAGCGGCTGTGTTGTAGATTCATTCAGCAGGTCACTTGTCAGGTGCCTCCGTCAGTGGGCTGCGGCGTCATTCCATTTATTTGTATCATTTGAACACAAAGTAACTTCCCAGGGTATCCGCGGCGAGTGCACGGCGAGGCAGGGCAGCAGACGAGTTGCAGCCCCATGAAGCTCCAACACGTCACTGGCTGTCAGGTCAGCCTTGTTATGCTGTCCATCCTCATTTAACTCTCCCACAAGATCTCTTAATGAAGTTAAGCCCCAAGTTCACTGCAATAATTCTGTGGCAAGAGTTTGTGCAATGTAACAATTCATCACTTGTCAGGAAGGCACTTTTAGTTTATACATTTAATAAGGGCATCCTCGAGCTTGGTTAATTAGAAGTGAACAGTTTGCATATTTACTAAATGCAGAGTGTCATTGCCACCACGGCCTATTGCCTGCATGAATTATTTCTCTATCTGCAATAAACAGCTGGGTAATTATTACCGCCATAATCAGATAAATTCCTTCTGTAAGGCTTTTGTTACATGGCAATTCTTTGAACTCATCCAAAGCTGAACAAAATTTATGAACTCCAGCAGCGAGGCCACTTTTTCATACTCCGCTGTCCCTGCTCCCCGTTCCAAGGGCATACGTGGAGCACCATCGATGTTGCGTAAACAGGGACAATGCATATGGTTGCCTGAAGATAATGCTGCACAAACCCCACTTAAAAATACGATATTCTCATCTCAGCCAACTAAACGATAGCGGTTTGGCTTTCTCTAATTGTAACCAGATGACGGGCTCTTTTATTAAGGGCTCCCTATGACGTAATGAAAATAACATTTTACTTTTCCAGAACCAAATTAGCCTGTAATGTTAACTATACACGTGAATTTTTTCCTGTGGTATCATTTTATATGGGAAGATGCAACAGTTACATCGATTAATTCAGTAGAATTTAGGTAACATAGCAGAGTGTCTGACTTAAAACATAGTTATAGTCTTTGCTTTGAAAACAGTCTGTAACTTACCCATAATTAGCAATTAATGGCATAAACCAAATGCTGTATTTTTCGGACCATAAGACACACTTAGGTTTTAGAGGAGGAAAATAGGAAAAAAAATTTTGAAGCAAAAAAAATGTGGTAAAATATTTAATAACATAAATAACATAATATTTCACCAATGTAAATGTAAACAGAACTCAACAGCAGCATTAACAACCATTATTCCTCCCGAATTTGGGGGGCAAAAAGTACATCTTATAGTCTAAAAAATACGGTAATCACTTTCAATATGGAATGATATGAACAATGTGATCAGAGCTGTTTCACATACTCTATGTATTTTTAATAAGAATGCACTACCTTTAATAATTTGCTATTTAAAAAAATTAAAGCAAAACATATAAAAAGGAAAAAGAGCTTCATTCCCAAGATAGAATTAATAAAAGGAAAAAGCTTATTATACTGGGTATAATTTCTTTACATAGGTATTAATTATTTTCAAGTTTAACTCTCGACACAGTGATTTCCAAGCAGGAAAACGCAGGACAATAACTAATGGTGTGATAGGAATACAGTTAGTTAAGGATGTCCCCGTGTGAGAATGGAGAAGCCATAACAGTATATCCCAAGAAACAGCTTTTCCTAGCACTAATTCTAAAAGAATTTCCACCTGTGAGTCTTTACTAGGAGACACTGAGTAATGTAAAGAGCAGTGACTTATGAAACTTTTTTTTTAAACAGCAAAAAGCTTATCTGAATTTTATGTCTATCTTTTTTCTTTTTGTGGAGGTATTTGTGGGGGTAAGAAAATGCCAGAGGATAGCATCAGATTGTTACTCATTTGAAAGGAAGGGGCAAATGTATGTTGGCTGGTGGACTCAGCCTCGTGCTTGTCCGATTTGATGGAATGAATGGGTGGGGAGCTCTTACCTCTCACTCGGCACAACTGATCTTCTGACTGGAGGAGGATGGAAGAGAGTTCCTTCCCGTGTGTCTTCCTTTTTAATTGTGTGATATGGACTGGTAACGCTGTATTTAACATTGCTGATTGAGAGCAAATTTATATAGTGGAAATCAGATTCAGGAACTTGCTAGATTAATGATACACAAACTCTTTGGTCATACTCGGAGACATGTTTAGGTTCCTGTGAGAGTGCATCGAGAAACTGTTGCTAAAAAGTCACTTGCCGTGCTCTCCGGGAGGCTGTTTGCCCTCATCTTCTCGGGCCTCTTGGGAGCATAGGACGCTGTGGATGACTTTCTAGTCTCATCTCTCCTGTAACGGGAATTATTTGACGTCAGTCTCTCTGGTTTCATTTTAACAGTTTCTTCTCCACATCCTTTGTGGACTCGCATTCACTCACCAGGTCCCTTCCATTGTCACTCTAGGTGCCCTGGACCGTCTCAGCCATCCCTGTGGCCTCTGTTGCTCTTGTATTCCAGTGACTCATAAATCTGCACATTCTCCGGCCAAGAATTTTCCTCTGATTGTTCATTGTAACCATCCATTCATAGGCCTGCTGACATGGCCCCTTGGACATCCGCAGACGCCCCGAGCTGAGCATGCTTGCATATAAAATAATCATCCTCCCCAACCTTTCATTTCTTTTCCTAGCTCTCTGTTCTCTTTCCGCATCTGTCTGTTCTTCCTACTGCTGCCTAAAACATTCTTCTAAATTACAAATCAGATTGACGTGATTTGTTATATTTCCTTCCTTTTAAGGGTTCCATAGTAGGAGATGATGTCAGGGTCTCAGAAACCTATAAAACATAAATGCTGGAGTGGTATTTTAGAGTAGCTTCTTAGCATAAGACTTAAGCAAACTGAAAATAAATACTTGCATTATTCTGGGGGGACCATCTGGCCCCATTCCATTGCACTCAGCCCAAGCTCTCTCTCAAGAGAGCCTGCCCACATGCAGCCCAACTCCAAGGCCACTACGTCCATGAAGTCTCTTCTGACCCCTCTCATCAGAAATATTTTATTAAATAGTTGTAATACTTAAAAACATGGATCTTTGAGGAAAAATGCTAACATGTGCCTTGGTCAAAATACTATTTCAGAAGGAGAATTTCTAGTCTTTACATACATCTGAAAAAACAGAAATCGAGTGATAAAGTAGAAATGTATGCAGTGGTATCATACTACAAAAGCAACAAATTAATAAAACATTACTTACTTTAAAAAATACTTTTTATTGCCACTTTGCAATGCTTTCCAGCTGTTTCCTTCTCATTTTCTTTCTGACCTCTCCATGTTCTATCTCAGGAGTGCTGTGGAAGAGAAAGGAGAAAGAAAGTCCCTCCGGCCCAGTTTCCTTCACCCTCTCTCTGTTCTTTGTATGACGATTTTGTGGTCTTTTCTTATCCTGACCAACAAGGAATGGGATGAGGTTCTGTTTGGCATTCATATGGAAGTCATTCCTGGGACGGATTATAAAACGACTCTTCGATAAATAGTTTTCTAAAACTCATTAGATAATTTTCTTGAAATTACATGTGATGTGCTGCTTTGAAATATGTTCGTGTCAACCTGTGGTACAGTATCACTGTATGACAGCACCAGGACCAGTTCGGAGATGCCCTTGGTCCTTGTTCAGTGGATTGCGTGCAGAATCAGCGGCGATCATTCTTGCTTTCAAGCGAAGTTAACACTTTTGAAATGAGAGACGACAGTGTGTGGTTGGTGAGCAAACACACAGTAAATACGATCTTGTGATTCTTTTCATCTGAAATGGGAACTTGAGCTACTCAACTCCGAACTCTACCCCAAACCAAACTTCAGTAGCTTGGTCCTCACCCACCCACAGCTGAATCATAGCAAGAAAGCCCGTTCCGTGTTTCCCTCACCATCTGCAAAGCCACTTCCTCTCACAAAGAACAGGAGCCTCATTAATAATACCTGCCCCTCGCCAACCTCAGCAGAGTGTTGTGAGGATGAATTAATGCCTGTGAAGCCCTTGGAGCTCCTGAAAATAATGCACAATGTAAATACATGTCATTATTATGCCTATTATTGTGCTTAGCTCGGGGCCGCTCTCAATTATTTGACATCGTGTACGTTATATAAAAGTTTACTTCCATTTAGAGAAACTATCCAGAATAGTCAAAGGAGAATAATTGTGCAGTGAAATATGTGCATATTTCCAGAAAGAATACTGTACAAAAGAATTCCTTTCAGGAAAGTTTATTCAAAAGAGCCAGAAGAAGAAAAAAATTGATTTTCATGAATGATCTTTGAATGGAGTCTTATTGCTTTTTTAAAATCATGCAAAGTAGGCAAATGAAATAATGGCGCAATTGGACGGTCCCTTTTTATGATCAGAGTGCAGTCATGGTATTGTAATTTTACAGCATCTACCATTATCATCTTCTTTTACTTTCCTCCCTTCTCAGATACCTAGTCTATAGAGGACAAATTTGCCAGCGTTACCCTTAGAAAGTCTTGTTCACCCTTGCTCTGCAAGCCTTTCTCTACTCTTGTGCATTTTCCCCACTTTACTGTTGATGGGTCACGTCTACCAAACACGGGGCGGGGCGGACCGTCCGGTCTCATTCCACTGCACTCAGCCCCAGCTCCCTCCCAGAGAGCCTGCCCACGTGCAGCCCAACTCCAATGCCACCGCGTCCATGAGGCCTCTTCTGACCCCTCTCATCAGAAGCGAGCTCTCTCAGCTGAAGCACGCCTACGTATTTCTCCGTTGACTTTTTCTATCTATGGTCTAGTGATGGGCTATTTCATTTGCAAGCGACATGAAGATAGGGACTGGGTTTTCCACCTCCTTATTTCTTTTAATATTTGAAACATACTCGAGACTACCCGACTGAATTAACAAATAACTATCAATTTCCTCGTGATTTTTACTCTTCAGGCAGTTTAGACATTCTGAAGAGAAATTCAAAATGCAACACGCAAATTTTCAGGAGTAACTGAAAAGGAGGATGTACTTGCACTGCTCTCTCCCATCTCCTGTGTCCCACTGACCACTGTGTGCCCCGGGCCCCATGCCTCTCAGGAAGCCGGAGTCCACGATCTGCATTGTGGGATTCCATCCGCAGGGTGCACCCTGATCAGGAGAGAGAAGGGAGGAGATTATGGAGAGAATTAGAGAAAGTGTAAGAGACTCATAATCCTGTTGGATAGATCAAGCGAAGAGCGTGGTACCTGGCCTAGAGTAAACATTCAAAAATAGCTACCACATGTTACCAGTGCACCAACCCTACTCTGAATACTTTACATAGATTAATTCACTTCATTCTCACAATAGCTTGATGACAGAAGATGCTGTAACTAATATATTTGCATTTACAGTTAAAGATATTGAGACTCAGAGATTCAACAACAGAGATTTTATAACCAGGTCTCATTTCAGAGTCTGGGCTGTGACCCACTCCATTACATTGCTTCCAAGTGGCTATTACTGTTTTTATTATTTCTATCATTGTTGCTATGTGTAAATATTTTATAATAGACATTATTAGCAAAATATATTCAACTATGTATGGCTTTAGGAAACTTTCAGTAATTTTTACCTTCACTGTTAAACTGCTGTCACAAAGGGCTTTATCTCAGGTATGAAGAAGTCCTGGGAATTATCCAAGTGTCTCCAACTACATAGTAGGAAACAGAATCATAGGGGAAAGGGGAGTGGTCATCCAACAAAAATATCTTCTGCATCGTATTGCTTGTATCAGGGTAACAGCAGCTTGGTGGAGGTAGGGAATCTGTAAACCAAAGGGGTCTAAGTCCCTTTCTGCCACTGATTGTTACTGAGATGGTCATTTCCATCACCCTTTGTGCTTCCGTATTGTTAAAATATGGTAATTAGTAACACCTATCCCATATACTCCATGGGATTGTTGGGTTTTTTGTTTTGTTTTGTTTTTGAGAATAGAAAGAATACATCTGAAATGAAAAAAAAAATCTGACATTATTTGGAAAAATTTGAAGTATTACTGGATCCAAAAACCCTTGCATAAGGAAATAGGTAATTTTTATAATTTTGTGGAAACTCCCAATTAGAATGGTTTTTATCATTTACTCTTTCATGGGATCTTCATCTGTATTATGTCCTTTACACCGAGCCATAGCTCAGTCCCTGTCGATGTCACAAAAGCCTGTATATCAAGGATAAATAATTTATTCAACTCTCCCTACTTGGTCATTTAACAAAGACTCTTTGACATACACACAACTCTGGTGTCCAGTATATCTGTACACTCTCAAGTATGGCAATAAATCAATTAGCAATGCAAGGTTGATTCTTTTTAATAATTGTATGAAAATATTAGATTTATTACTCTGTGTTCTGAGATGACCCCAGTTAGTTTTTCTGCTGCATTGTCCACTGTCCTGGGTTTATTTTTAGGTCTCATCTTTATTTTTAAGTCCTTCTGGACTTACGATGTGTGTTCTCCACGTGTGAGAAACTGACATTCTTTCACACCTCTCTCAGTTTCCGCTTTCCTTGTCAAGCTCCCCAAGTGCACACTGTTTATATTTTATGTTTCCATATCCTGAAGATGGACTGTTCCTTCTCCCTGCAATAATTTACGGTTTTGATTTTGTGTCAAGTCCTGTGTACGTCTTTGTACCTCACTTGTTCACGTGTGTGTTCATCAGATTGGGCCGTTTTTCTTCCTGGGGTTAGACCTCATACTCATTAAATCATTCATAATGCACAAATTCCTTTGTAGATACATTTTTTACTTTTTTTCTGATTGCTCAGAAAATCACTGTCCTTATCTTTGGAGGGACATAAATTGTATACATGCATATCTGAGTCATTACCCTGGTAGTGGTCATTTATTGGTTATTTTAAATTACCTTAAAGACTTATAAGAGGAAACATAGAAGAAATACTTATTTTCCCCTATAACATGAAAAAGAAAGTTGAAAATCCATAATGTTTCATTTTTTTTATGCAACGTATGATTGTTATTTTTCCTGGTAAAAATTCTCATTTATTCATAAGGGACCGCCTTGAAATTTGTACGTTAAGGACAAAGAAAGGTCAGCAGTCCCTCCAACTCCTGGTTCTTTGTCAAAAATGGACACAGTTAATGAGGTTTGTTTGGTACAGAGCAAATTCTGAGACACAGATAGAGATCCTTTCAATGGAAACAAATTTGTTTGGCTTTACCAGGGCACTTAGCGATTAATAACAGCCTCACGACGCAGGCCAGACAGGTCGGAGTGCCCGCCCGCCCACACACACAGCCTGGGTGTGCAGCCAGCCTGGCTCCATGGGCGCAGGAGCCCCCCAAACACTCTGTATGAAGCAAAACAGGCCATTTTCTGACTCCTTTTTCATATTAATAAGCAATTTTCAAGAGAAGGGTGGCAAAACGAGGGCCATGCCACTCCAAGTAATTCATTTATTTTGCAATTTAATCTTATGTTGAAAAAAATTGCTCGGCTGCAGTAGTATAGCGTGGTGATTTTTAAACGTCAGTGTGTTTCGTAAGTAACCTTGTAGGAAGTATTGGATTAGGAGCGTTTAACAGGAAGCTGAAACAAAAATGGTTCTAGAGAGTGAAGTAGAAATGAGAATTTTTTCTTCCTTTTGGAATTTCCCCCTCTACTTTCTCTGATATGTTTTGAGGTATAGACTCAGATAATTCACTTAAAATGGATTAAGCATATGTACAAAAGCCACTTTTAAAATTAGCCCATTAGTTATTATGCAAAATAAATGACTAGACACTTATAAATAGAAAAACAAAATTCACAAGAAAACAGAAGATCTAATGTTTTCTTGAGATATTTAAGCGGGTCCAAAATAGTTAATCTCCAACCAAAGAAGTTAATATAGTAATTCACTTATTTTGCATTTGATAGAGTTTATCAGTTATTGGATTACTTATAAGATATATTTGATTTTAAAAATGTAACCACTGAAAAATCACTTTAAATGCCTGTTAAAGATTGCAAGGACCCCCTTAGAATGTGCAGCTAAGAGAGCTCACACCACTGATTTTGATGAATGTGGATGCAGGTTGCCCCTCCAAAACTTGATTGCCATTAGCGAAAGAAGTAAAACATAAGCAGGCTGTTAGCATCAGGAGTAACCGCAGACGGCTTTTGGTGCAGGGCGGCTCTGGACGAGTTCGCGGAAATCAAAGAAAGAAAAGAGATGGAGGCTGCCCTGAAAAGGGAGAAGAAGAAAAAGGATTACCAAGCCCGAAAGATGCATTACCTCCTCAGCACGAAGCAGGTGGGTCTACCTGTGCCTGACAGCTCCCGTAAGCCACTGGGGCCCTGGCCTGACAGAGACAAACTAGCAGCCTGGATGGGACATGACTTGTTGAAAGATATCGCAAAGACACGACTTGGAGTTCAATTCCGTGCTGCTGCGCAGGCGCACGCAGGCACGCTGACTCCTCTGAGATAGAGGGCTCCTCCGAGAGTCCGCTGCCCCGCGCTGGCCAGAGGGTCCGAGTGAGCAGCCTGCTCTCCCACGGCCATTACCCAACACGGAGGGCACAGCCTGGCTCTCCAGACCGGTTCTGGGGGGCTCCTTGTTGTGTTGCGAATTGATCAAGAACTAACATGTTAGGAAGCTGAGATGGCTTTCTGGAGTCTTTGCAAATTCTGGTGCAAGCCTTCAGGTACAGCTTTGAACAAGAGTCCTTCAGCAATTCCATCTTCCCATAGGAAAATAAATGTGGAATTTGGAATATTTAGAAATTCATTATCTTAGTTGGTAAAATTTTAGGGCTTCGGATCCTGTTATGTTTGCTAAGAAAAAACACACTGTGTGTGGAATATTCTGCTCACAGATGTAGTTCTAAAAAGCATGAATTTGACCTTTAGGAAGATATAGCAATTTGCAGGTTTTTATTTTTTCTTCCAGACTTTCAGTCCGGTCTCTTAATTCTAGCGAGAGGCACATATTTCAGTGTGTTCAGATATGGGCAAGTCAGGCCCCAGGAGAGGATGGTGAGGTCTGAAATGCAATGTCATCCTTAGAGGGATCCAGGTTCAAAAGCACATTAAGTGCCGGGCTGGCCACGGCCGTTTGCACCCCAGACCTGCACATCTCTAGCCTCTATCAGACTGTCTGACCACAGCTTTTCAGTAATGGTGACAGTCTCAATATTTACTTAGGTACCTATAGCTCAGTTACCTTCCTTGAACAGGCAAGGAAACTGAAACTCGAATTATTTCAAAATAATTTAGAAATAAAAAGTCACAGGATTTCTACTTTTTATTATAAAATCCATTGCAACATAAAAGTTTTAGGTGTAGGATTAGTGAGCTACCTTTTTTAAACATAGAACTGCAAATCAAGAATTCTCTTTAGCAAAAGATTTTCAAATTCATGCACTAGTAATTTCAACTTTGATGGAACTCTTTAAACCTGATAATAATTCTTAGGTAGATATGTTTATTTTGATAACCCTGAACTCCCTTTATATTGGGTTGGCCAAAAAGTCTGTTTAGTTTTTCCATAAGATAAAAGACACATTTTTCATTTGCACTTTATTGATTTGGATATTTTGAGTATGTCAGCTGTCTCCCACTCTTGGCTTCTAGTGGGCAGAGGCCAGGGGTGCCGTTACACGTCTCCCAATGACTAAGACAGCCCCACAGCAAAGAATTATTTGGCCCAAATGTCAATAGTATCAAGAAACTTTGTAAACTTGACGTGTTCGATCAGTCACACCTCCTTCTCCAGACACTGCACAAACCTTTTTTGTGTATTTCAGTTACATTTTTACCTCTCTTGAAATAATAAAGCAAAATACTCCAAAATTGTTACAGATTTTCTTCCACCCTCAGTATTAAAATGGCAGCACAAAAATTCACCAATTTTGATAAACTTCTTTTTAATGCACACTGATACGATAGCTGTCACAATACAATCTAACAAAATGGTTTTGAATGAAGTTAAAGACAACTAAGCACTTCTAGAGCCATCATACAGAAAAATCTAAATGAAATTTTTGGCCAACCCAGTATTTGGCATCTTTCTTAATCCGAGTTCTAATTTTGTTGTTTTTATTTACAATGGATAGTATAAAAGAGAAAACAATTTTTTTAATTTTGAAATCCAATTTAACTGAAACATTGGTTAATTCTGTTTTACCCAGGGTGATTTAGACAGTGAATATGTAGTGGAAAAACTTAGAAAGTTCATAAAGAGTTAATTGGCTTGCCAATACAAATAATACAATAGGAAATGCCCATGGAGTGATTGCCATGTGCCAAAGACTATGGCAGACACTTTACATGCATTATTTCTTAACTATTTTGATTTCATTTCAGTTTTGAAATTAACTGCCTGACCTAACGAATTATTTCACAAGTGACCACATGACTCATGGATCTTAATGAATTTTCATATAATATAACCAATGCATTTTAGGTGTGTTTGTGTTAACAAATACACACCGCCAATGCTGTCTGCTGTTCTTCTCCTTGTTTCTGCCGAGCTGATAATATCAGTGTGTGCAGACTACAGCTGAGTGATCACGTGCCTCCAGAGCCACCTGGCATCCAGTGATGGCATTCTCTCTCCCCCCCTCACCTTTCTGCTCTCTCTCTCAAATCAGTAAATACAAAATTATTTTTTTAAAGAGAAGTATATCCGAATAAGAAATCTTTTGTTAACCTGCTTAAAACAATAATTCTAATAGCATGTCAGCAAGGAGAGAAACTCGCTTTTTATTGATGATATCAATAATTTAGAAATGATTTTAATCTAGTTTGTAGAAAACTAATTAGTAAACTAATTGTAGTAACCTTTCATAGTTCTAATACAATTTAACTTAGATGTGTAGAAATAATACATTAATTTAGACAAATAGTGCTTCAGAAAAGGTGAACATTTTTGTAAGCAAAAATTGTATTTGTATATTCAGACCTAGAAAATAAACAAAATCACTCATTATTTAGCATATTAATAATTTTAGAACAATTATGCTGATATACTGACATATTAGTACTGATAGCATAGTTTCTAGTCCATTTTAAGCTCACTTTTAGTACAAGTCCAATGTATATCTTAAAGGCTCTAAAATATATTACTAATTTTTACTGATATTAATTATCTTTTTGCAAGCAAAATGTTAGCACAAATATATGTTACACAACTAAATAACTAATATAAAAATGAGTGAATTAATAGACCCCTCAGGGTTTTATTAATTAAAAAGTTCAAGTCATATTAAAACACTTTTTGTATATGTTTATTTCAATCAGAAAGCTGAACATGGTAACATTTGCATAAATAATCAATCACGATTTCTAGTAGTAATAAGGTTAATTTGTTGCTACAGACATAATAGGATTAGTCAATTATATTTCCCAGAAAATGCTATTTGTTATGCGCCCCATCACCTGTGAAACAGGATTGGGTTTAGCACCCTTATTACAGGAACACATCAAAAAGTCTTTGTCCCTGTAAAAGTTGTATGAAAAGAGAGCTAATTTTAGTTTATTTGAATAAACAAAATGCATACATTGCCTTCGTTTGTGACTTTAATTTATCTTTCTGCAAAGATTGATTATTTAATAAAGTTATTTATTTTGATTCAGTAACCAGTCAAACTGAATCTAACACATATCGGACGTAGTTCCCTTTGAAGAAAATCTCATTTGCAGGTTTGTGTTATTCCAAATCAACGACTCTCATTCTGCTGTCCTTGTTCTCCGGTAATAAATTATGTTGTCTGCTCCACCTACTGGTCGGCGTGAGCAAAGGCCTGCTGCTGGCCTCATTAAAAGATGCAGCCTCTGAAGTGTTGCCAGGATTTTCAAAGATCCTCCTGGATCTGTCGGCCAAGTGACAGGTACAAATGTGAAACTCAAGATCTAAGTCAGAAATCACCAATATTTAGAAACAGAGGCTATGACAGAATTATACACATGGAAAATTTCCTGATTAGTGAAAATAATACAATTTTTAATTGTAATCTGTTAATAAAAAATAATGCGAAATATATTAACTCAGTGTAACAATGTATATTTTATTTTAGTTATGACATTTCATAGTTTATGCATATAAACTGAATATTTATAAATTTAATTACAATTTTATACATATGTTATCCCTTATATGATAATAGATATTCAATACTTTCCCTTTAATGAGCAGTAGAAATTTTTATGTGGACTCTGAGAAAATAATTTTTATTATTTGTGATTCTTTAAAAGGTTGGTGTTGATTAAACTGTATTTCAAATTACTTTATTTTTTGATAGAAACAGGTAGTTTCAGCTACTGTTTTTACAAATTCATATAACATCTGTATATAGAAGGAGAATAGCTTAAACATAAAAGGTATATTTGATAGGCCCAAAATTAATTGGCCGTCTCTTGATATGGACAACATGTTTATAAGACAATTCACATAACGCGAAAAAAGGCAAATGTTGAGAACATGGTAATTCTGCCAAAGCATTTATTGTTTTCGATGTTGTCTTCTAAGTACTGGAAGCAGAGTGATTCTATCCACTGCGTGTATTAAGTACACAATTGCTCACAGAAGAATGGCGGCCTTTTGGTGTGCACCTGCCTCTGGGTATGCACGCGCGCGTGTGTGTGATATGTGTCACCATACGTGTGGTGTAACAGGAAGGTATCTCTGGAGGGCCTTCCCAAAGGTGCTGTCCTTCGGTGGTGGTCCAAAGCAGTGGGCCCACCCGTGATGGTAAAACATGGCTTGTAACAACTCGATGTAGCCTAATTTAGACCTCTTGATCCTTAGCACATAAAACCACTTCTTTAACATCAAAACGTTGATTTTATTCCTTCCCGGTTTGTTGGCTGGACCATGGACACTCTGTCTCTCTCTCTCTCTCTCTTTCTCCGCCCCCCCTCCATGACATACATATAAAGGGTTTATGCCTTGGGGCTCCTGGCTGTCAAGGTACCTGCATATCTACTGTGTTGAATGTTATATTTGTGATCTTGTTTTGACGCAGCCTGATTTGGGGCTTTCACATGGTTCCTTGCTTCAGCTTTCTGGCCTTTCCCCTCTGCTCTGCCTTATGCCTTTTGACCCATTTCCTAACCCTTTGAACACTCCCTGTTGTCTGCAGAACCCAAGTCCAGTGTTTTCAGCATCGGCATTCAAAAATGCTCCTGGCCCCAACCCTCCTGTTCGGTCTTACCCTCCTTTACTCCCCAATATGAGCATCACGATACAGTTTTACTTCGTAGACTAGAGGTATTCACAGAAGGTGTTCTTTATAAACATGGGGCAGGTGCCTTCTTGGTTCAGAAGCACCCCTTTTATTCTCCACGGAATAGAGGCAACGTCTCAAAGAGTGTTCACAAAGCACTTGGACATTGCCATTATTTTACCATTTAAGTTGCATTCCTTTCCCCTTGTTAAATTAAAATACTTTTTGAAAGGAGACAGCTATTAGGTTTCTTCTTAGACTAGCTTGGTGCAAATGAATAGCTATAAATAGGTTATGGAAAGAGCAGGAAAGGAACATGCACTCAGAGCTCAGTGACTCTGCCTGGGTACGAAGGCCCAGATGGGCACATGGCTGATGACCCAGGAATCGAAGGATGCCACAGAGCATGCAACTCCAGGGAGATCTGGGGAGGGAAACGGATATTGACAGTACTGAAAAGAAAATTAGGAGGACGTGCAAGAGAAATGTGTCAAGTCTGTCATTTTGCTTAGGGTCACTGCTACTTAATGTCACCTATTAACGTCTATCACTCACCTCTTTGTTTCCCACCTTACACAGCATTCTCAACAACTAATTCTTAGTTCTTGCGTGACCAACCCCTTAGTTATGGCAGACTTCTGCAGGGGTTGAAAACATCTGGCGCTAAGGCAGAATTATGGGAGCACAGAGTGGGAGATGGATTCATGTGTTGCGTATGAGGATCTGGGACTGGAGTTTGCAAACTTCTCAAGAGTGTGTGTGAATGTTCTCAGTGTGGGGACAGGGAATGTAAACAGTAGGAGCTCACGCTGATGCAGGACTCCCCTCTGCAGTGCGCCAGGGGAGCTGGGACTCTCCAGAGGGGGCTTTTCCAGCCCTTTCTGTCAGCAGATGAAAGAAACCAGGTCTGGAGGGTGAAGTGACTTGTTTGAGGTTGCATCACTGGTTTAAATAAACTCCATGATGTTGGGACCCCCCCAGTACAATCGAGCCACAGTGGAGATCAGAGTCAGTGGTCTACATCTGTATGCCACCCTGGATTCACCTAAACGAACTCTACTGGGAAGGAACTTCATCCCAGTAACTTCATGGCTACCTGGTTATCTTTTTCGAAAACCTAAAAATACCAGCACTCCGATTATGCCCTGGTCCTTGAGTTAGCCTCAATCTGTTGAACTCTCTTCTTACCCTTTCTCTGAAATGGGTTAGTAATTATAAGAAACATTGACTCAGCATGAGTTCATGTACAAAAATAGAGAAAAACTAAGGCCTGACTATTAAAGAGTGAAGCAAGCTAGCCCATAACAGATTTCTGTGATTGCCTCCCGTAATTCAAAGCACCTGCATTATGTTAGTCCGCACAGTGTAGTAAAAACTAGCAACCAGCTTCCTGGGGGCTAAAATGTTGTTGTTTGGTACTCACTCTTCCTCTGGACACTTGGCTGATTTATTCTTTCCAGAAGACTCTGTAGTGAATAAAGATCACCACCTGTGATCTTTGGATGCATGGTTTAAGAGGCAGGTCCTCAAACATGGCCCTTGATTCTCGGTCCCAAAAGAACATCCAGATCTCAGAATCATCACATGATTTGTTACTATGGGCAGTCTCTATTCAGAAAAGGCCAAGGACTGAACCGGCATGGAGAGTGAATGACCTATTGCCTTTTACATTTTACTTCTTGCTTCTTTAACATCATGGTTTTCATTACCCTGTAACATGTGCATCCGGTGCAGTTACGATCCATTGTCAGGATTCTTGGAAGAGACAGAGTGACGTGGTTTAAAAACTGCCTTGTTGTGTCCCCAGTTGAGTCCCTTTCTGAGGGTCATCAGTTAACCACCACGCGTCTGAGGAATAGAAGCAAAAGTGTCGATAGAAGCAAATATTAAATAAAAATTAATTGAGAGCCCACCTAGGTAGAAAGGTACCTTAGCCACTTTACTTACATATATATTTTCTTTTCAATATGTTACATTTTAAAAGTTACTTTTTAAAATGTTCTTGAACCGAAACAGACTAGAAACCTCTCCTAAATGTGTGACTTGGGGCAGATTGATGTTTTATGGGTCCTGAAGCTTATACAATTTGGGGATCTAATTTTTTTTAGAAGAAAGCACACAAAGTTCCAAAATGAAGAAGATGGAAAATTTCATAAGAAGCAAGAAGTCCTTTCAAACATATTGCAGATTTTAACATCTGACAATACGCAACTCCACATCTAAAAATACGATAGTCTGTAAGCTGCGTGACAGCTCTACAATGTCTGCTCTCCATACTCTGGCTTCATACTCTCTGATTGCTTCTGCATTTGCAGTGATTCTGCTATGTTTTCTAGAGGGAGAGAGAAAGTTTGCTCACTCTTTTCTCTAGGACTATTGACCTAAATTTTTCATTGATGTAAAAAAGTTTAACAATGCATTTCTGTTTGCATGTGCTGCATTAGTGAGTCTGTTTTTGAAAGGGGAGATCTATTTTTCACAGGGTCGATGAGAATCCAGTTCTCCATTTATAATACACTTGTGAATTTTGGAATAAGTTTCCATAGTCTAGCTTCCAGCCGTGTGCATTTCAAACCCCTCTTCTCTGTCCCTACCCACCAGCATTCAAGGCCAGAGCCCTGGAGGGTCTCATAGCAATGCCTCCACTGGCCCTGCACCTGGTCCTATGGCACCGGGTGGGTCTGTGCAGAGGGTGCAGGAATATTCCTGGAAGTTATTCTCACATTGGGATTGCTGACACATTTTAACTCTACGTGCTTTCTCTTTATGGGACAGTTTGGAGGGAGCCGAGAAGGGTTTCATCTCATGAATATTTTCCTGGATGATGGCTGCAATCATGTCTTTAAATTTCTAGTTATTTGGAATTAGACAGCACGTATGACATAATTAGCCCTTAATGCCTTGTGTGAACTAGCTTCTCAGTCCTTTCAACCATCAGAAGGTGAGCAGCTGAAGTCTCAGCTGCCGGACACTCCCCCAGGAAGGCAGGCAAGCCTCACGGGCTCTTCCGGAGAGGCTAGGAGGCAGCGTGTTGGTCTTGCTCAGAAAAGGGGCAGGAAGAGAGGAATAAGCTGACTCTGGTCATCTATGAAGCATTTTTATCTTTGAGCAATCAGCTGAAATTCTGGTGCAACAGAAATCCTGTTCCACACCGAGCTACCTAGTGTTCTGTGATTATTTGAGATGAAGAGATGTTATCTGTAAGAACGCAAATGTCTTTGACACCTCACTCTTGATGTAATTAGTAATGCGTCTTTTAGTTAATGCATAGTCATGTCAGTGAAAGAAGCTGGTTTGTTGCAAATGGTAAAATGGAAACTGTTTATTGGTGTGTTCCGCACCATCTGAGATGTTAAAGGCAGAAGTGCGACATGGTATTTGCAGAAGCTCTATTATCAAACAGTCAGCGGGGAAATCTGGCTGAGAAGTCACTGAATATACCCGTTTTTTCCCTACTCGAGTTCAGAAGAAGTTGAAAAAATGATGGCAGACTTAGGCGGATGGAGATCGAAGGTATCAGTTTTATTTGCAATGAAATCTGGATGGGAAATTCACATCTTGAAGCAAGAATGTGCTTGCTTCCACTTAATTCCACAATTAAATCTACATCACAGTCATAGGCAAAGCAGGAAGGCCAAGTCTGTCCTTGTGGGTCCTAAAGTGTTTCCCAGACAGAAACCTCTCAGCAAGCATAGGCCCAGAAGATGTGGGAGAGGATGTGAAGAGCTTCAAGGGAGAGACCTTAACCTCTAAGTCAGGAATAAAATAAGTGTAGGATCACATATGTATATACTTTTGTAGAGAAGGTTGGAGGTAGAAATAATTAATGTTCAAGGGCCTCATCATTCTGGTTGATCTTGTAAAATAATCCTGGGAAGAATTGGACAAGGAGGGTGTTCAGTGGCCCTGCAGCCCGGCTGGCTTGACATCCGCAGAGTATAGTGTGTCCAGTCTGCCTGGTTATGTGACTGATTCCGGCAGTAACCAGCAACTTGAGCTTGGAGGCACGCAGAGTAAGAATAGTAACAGCAGCTACCATTCATTGAATGCTTACTGTGAGCCAGGTGTTGTTCTCACTGTTTTACATGAGTTACCTCTCTTAATGCTCATATACCACCCTGCAAGTGGACTGTTATTATCCCCAACTTGGGGAAGAGGCGCAAAGAGATTAAGCAGGAAGCCCAAGGTCAGTGTTAGTACGCAATGGTCCAGTTCCAGAGCCACCTTCACCAGGACTACGCGATACTACCTTTTACAAAGTTTGCATTCATGGGGAACTGACTTGTGTTAGGCACTCACCATCCGAAGTGTTTTAGCTGGATGAAATCTTTCTCAGCTTGTTGAGGTGGTGCCATCATTTCAGAGAAGACCATAATACGGTGCGGGGAAGTTATGCAGGTTAAGGTCACAGCGGTGCTAAGAGGTGGAGGTGGGAATTCAGATTTAACTCATTCACCACCAAGCCGTGCTGCATAGTTACATGGGTTCTGGTCTGGGGCATGGCCGGCTACATAAGGCGGAGTGGTGGATGTTAGGGATGCGAGTCATAAAGATAGTCAGACGAGTGACAGCAAAAAGCAGGTGACAGATGAGAAAAGAACTTGAGGGATTGGTCAACTTGAGATCTCTAGGAAATGAATCTCGTGGTTAGCACGGATAAGAACGTGAGAAAATGAATGGACTAGAAAATTGAGGTGAGAGGGTAAGAGATTGGTGTGTAAGGTTATTGAGATACTCACACTGAGCCGTTCTGGGTGATAGGGGTGGAGGGAGTGTGGCTAACCAAGTGTAAAGATGAAGACCAGTGGTGACGGACCGGAGAACTGTGACACTACACTGTTGGGGCGGATGGCCCCTCTCTCCATGAAATCACCTAAAATTACCCCAGAATGCACAGTGCTCAGGAAGACTGGACTAAGTGCCAGAGGCTGTCGTGAACATGGGGGAGGAGCAGCGAGTGTGTGTGACAGCCGTAAAGAGGGGCGAGAGACGAGATGTCCCGATGGCAAGAAGGCAGAGAGTGCTGGCTTGGAAGTGACCCTGGAGAACAGAGATGACCCAAGGCCGTCCCTGGTCACTGATGCAGGGCGTGCTGAGACACTGAGCTCAGTAGGGCTGCAGGGGAAGTGCTGTTCTAGAGGAGAAGGAAGCTTTGATGATGATGATGATGATGACGATGATGGTGGTGGTGGTGATGATGGCGATCGTGGTGATGATGGTGGTGATGATGATGATGGTGGTGGTGATGATGATGATGGTGGTGATGATGGTGGTGATGATGGTGATCGTGGTGGTGGTGATGGTGGTGGTGGTGGTGGTGATGATGGTGATGATGGTGGTGGTGATGGTGGTGGTGGTGGTGGTGATGATGGTGATCGTGGTGGTGGTGATGATGATGGGTAGAAGATGTGTGTTTCAGAAAGTGTGGGGGCATAGGACAGTTGTTGGGCACAGCGGGGTGCTGGGCAAAGCCAACGGGATCATAATCAAGGGAAAAATAGGGGGTTGAGGGTGAGGAAACCGAAGGCTGCACAGGAGAGCCGTGATTCATTGGTTACACGATTATTTGGCCGCAAGCAATTTGACCAAAAAGCGAGCGGATGTTGGCTCTGTCCAACTAGCTCCTATTTTGGGGAAACTGAAGTAGCTGTGCCTGGGGCTTGTTTGGGTCGCACAGAGAAAGTGAGTTTGGACTGAAAAGTACAAGGGAAGTACTACTTCCTCAAATCCTTAAAAATTAAAAAACAAAAAAAACACATTAAATCTTCTGAAACAACCCAACAGAACACCCAAAGAGCGAGACACAAGACTCTGAGTCATTTTAAACCAAATCAGTTTTTTTATCAAGATATTTTATTGAGCAACTTTTAAAAAAATTTCTGGCCAAATTACGTTACCACTAAGGAGCTTATGGTTTCAGTGGCGACAAGAGATGACAGGGTCGTGAAGCATAGAGGGACTTCCTGGGCTCCCTACCCTCAGGGAGACCAGAGCAAAATGGAAACATCCAAAAAGAACCTAAAAAAAGATTAAAAAAAATTTTTTTTTGAAGGGTAACATCCAGAAAAGTGCGAAAAGCCTAATCCCTCAGCTCAGTTGTCACGCAGCAGCAGGTGTAATCAGTGCCTGCAGGTCCTCATAATAGTTTCCATACAAGAAGCCACAGGTCTGCAGAGCAGGACTGTGGGAAGCATGGGGGTCTGGCCCAATGGGTGGTCTTGCCTTCAGATCTGGACTCGAGACTGCCGCCCACTGGAGGGAGGCAGCGTGGCGTGGAGCTGCCCCATGAGGCGGGCAGTCCCGCACTGTGATAAAACCTGAAATGGTTTTCTCCTGTAGGAAAAACAAAATCCTTCTTCAAAGACTCTCGGGAAATCAGTTCCTCGCAGAGCCCCGTGTAACGCTGGGCATCAAGGTTGACAAATGCTCCCTCCTGTTGGTACATTTCTGTCCACAAAAGAAAATCTTCATCCAGTTGCCTGCTTCTGTGATGCTAAGTGTTTTTTCTTGTCGCCATTAATTGTCCTGGAAGTCATCTTTTAAACCCAACTATGAAATCATTTTCAAATCGCACATCTGTGGAAGCAATCCAGCAAGAGAGAGAACTAGGTTTCCAGAGGGGAGGGAAAGGCATGTACTGGAAGGTTTTTAGGGAGATGGGAGTCGTAAAAACAAGTTTCACAGTTTTCCTTCTGTTTTTTTTTTTTTTTTGAAGGGGGGTGCTGTGCAGGAGTCATTCGTATGCAGGACCAGCCAGCTCAGAATGTGGGGAATTGTGGGGTAAAGGAGTCACAATGGGGAGCTTTTAAATCACTGCGGGTGGATTGGGGTTCGTAACTGCTGCTCTACTGAAAACAACTCTGAATCCCCTAACTAGAAATCTAGGGGACTGCTGGGACATTGGTACACAGTCCATCACACCTGGGGTCCAGACACCTCCCATGGCCTGGGGGGTCCTCTGGTCATTTCTCCTCAGGCTTCTTCAGTAATTCTCATGTACCCCGTTTCCTCTGATTCCCTGTGGGGCTATTTAGGGTCAAAGTCATGTACAGCTGTTGCTTCTTCACACATTCACTGTTGTTTTCTGGGAATGTCCCCCCCCCACCTTACACACCAGACAAATTCTTCCTCTCTCTTCATGACGCTGTCTGGACACCAGGCATCCGACTGCACAGGGCGGTCTGTTCACGGTACGGCCAGGTGTCGTTGTCAGCCCTCGTTTCAGGATTGCACAATTCTTTACACACTATCAAGGCTCTGCGTCCAACGGACAAGCAGCAATCAAAGCCACATCTGGAGAGACTGCCGAGGTGGCAGGCGGCGGATGAGGTCCGTGAGACTCTCTCTACTGGTGGCCCAGGCCTGGGGAAGGTGCCTAAGTGAGAAACGAGTGACTTCCATCCTGTCCTCTTAGATGTCACTAAAACAGTGACCTGACCTTTGCAAGAAAGAGAGAAAGGCATTGTGTGGTGGGGGAGAGATCCCAGGGAGTCTCTGCTGTGCAGTATTTCTCAGAAAATCCTTCAGAATGCAACGTGATTAAAGGGGAATCCTGAGTGAACATTGAAAAAAAAAAAAAAGATATTCTCTCCGTCCCAAGATTTTCTGAGTCCTCCTGGTATTGCCACATTTTGGCGGACTCCAGGCAGCCCCTATGTCTCTCTCCTCTCACGTGCAGGGAGCTGTGTTGTGATGTCTGCCGCACGAACAGACCCCGCTCCTGCGGAGGTCACCTGTCACCTTCTAATTACCATCCCAGGGCTGCATGCCCGGTCCCCACGCCGCCCCACCTCTCCCTGGCTCCTGACACCACTGACCTCCCCCTGAAGCTGTCTTCTCCATGTCCCTTGTCCCCTCCCTCGCTGTTTGCTCTTTGAGTGTCCTTCATGGGCTTTTTGTTTCCACTGATTTCCGACACAGCCGTGCTCGCTGCTGCTGCAGTTTGTGGATATTGTGGGGTGTTTTGTTTTGTTTTGTTTTGTTTTGTTTTGTTTTACATATCGGAGGTTTGTGGCCATCACCAGCACAAAGATTATGACTTACTGAAAGCTCAGGTGATGGCAAGCATTTTCTAGCAAGGAAATATTTTTTAATTAGGGTATGTCCATTGTGTTTATATTCATAATACCATTGCACACTTAATAGACTGCACTGTGGTATAAACATGACCTTTATATTCACGGGGAACCCAAGGCATTCCTGTGACTCACTTGATTACATTATTTGCCTCACTGCGGTGGTCCAGGACTGAATCTGAGATATCTCCGACGTCTGCCTGTATATGCACACTACTAAGAATTTTTCCTGTCTTCCTCCATTCTCTCCCTCACTGACCCATCCATTTTCACACCTCCTGCTATTTTTATTGGAAAACACAATCATTGCTAGCCTTGACCTCTTTCCTAAGTGCCAGACCCACTTTTACAACTAGGCACTGGACCCTTCAACCTGAAAAATGTGTGGGAAGCGTAGTTTTCATAACGCCCAGACAGACAGTAGTATTCCTCTGTAACTGCTTCCCTTCCTGCCTTCTCTGCCTGGCGCTAAACTCAAGCTTCTCTGTAACTCCACATTCTCTCCCACTCTCTCCTTAATTCCCCCACCATCGCTGTCTTCTGCTTCTGCTTCGGCAGAGCGCTCTCGGTCCACGTCCTGCTTCCGTTTCTGCTGCCCACTCTCCTTACGCTGCAGAAGCAATCTCCACCTTCTTTCCCACCTCTGGCCCTGACATCGCTTATTCAGATGAGCCTGGACTGGTGATCTACTCGGAGCCAGGGACCCAGATGGACAAGAAGCCAGGGTTCTCAACTCTTGCTGTATCTCAGCTTTATAAACCAAAACTGAACTTGTGCCCAGACGCGTGCCTCAAAGATTGGGTTGGTCCAGGCCAGAGGTTGGGCGGCAGCATCTGTCGCATCCTCCACCCGACTCTCCCCCGCAGCCGGAGGGGGCCGGCGCGGGCCGGCGCTTCAATGTTCGGCGGGAGTGACCACTGTCGTCGCTCCGAGGGAGCTTAAATTCCCACTGGGGAGACAGACACCTAAAAGCAAACAGTCATATGTGTATAGTTAAAAGTTCCAAGTGCCACGAGAACATGCACAGGGGACTTTGAGAGAAAGCATAGGACCGCAAAAGGACTTCCTAAAGAAGCAGAATTTGATGTGCAGTCTTCAGAATGACTCTCATTTGGCCAGGCAAATACACCCACACCTCTGTGCATCTCTTCATCTAGATTTGCCTGTTCCGGGCGTCTTCTGTGAGTGGAATGCTACCATGTGTGTTCCTGCAGCTAACTTCCTCCATGTGGCGTCCTGTTCTTCGGGCCCTCCCCTGCCGGAGCGTGCGTCTGTGCCATTTCTCTCCCCTGTTCAGTAGCGTTCCACTCTGCATATACCCCCACTCAGTTCATTCATTGCGCTGTCGATAAACAGTTGAGCTGACTCCAGTTGTCAGCATCCAAGAATAAAGCTGCCATAAACGTTTGCATGCAGATTTTTGTGTGGACATGTATTTTCATCTCTCTCATGTAGATTCCCAGGAATGACATTGTTATGTTATTTACTGAGCACGTGTTTAAAATTTTTTTACCTAGGCTTTAATTTTTTTTTTAGCCATTTTAGGTTAACAGCAAATTTGAGTGGGACGTTGCCATCTACTCTCCGCCGCACACGCACCATTAGCTCCCGAAGCCCATAGTTCATCTAAGGATTCACTCTGGGTGGCGTGCCTTATTTCTCTCCCATCTTGCTGGCAAGGTTTTCGGGGGACAGTTGGCTGCAATTCTTATCCTGGCTCCTCTGCAGGTGAGGCATGCATCGCCTCCACTATTTAAAAGTTATATTTTTTATCTTTGAGTTTTCGAAGTTTGAATATGATATGCCTAGTTGTCATTGTTTCTGTTTTTCCTTTTTCTTTTGTGTTCCCTGAGCTTCCTGGGTGATTTGGTAGCTGACGTTGATTTGGGGGAGGCCTCAGTCATCATTATTTTGTGTATTTCCTCCGATACCTTTCTCTCTTCGTCTCCCCTCCTGGCGTTCCCATCACATCTATGGTTTGCCTTTTTTGTAGTTGCCTCTTCATTCTTGGACCTTCTGTTACATTTTTATCAGGCTTTCTGTTCATTGCCTTTCCAATTTGAAAGTTTCTGTTGGCATACCCTCCAGTTCAGAACTTCTTTCCTCGGCCATGTCCCCTCTCCTCGTAAATCCAGCAAAGGCGTCCTTCACATTGGTTCCACTGTTTTTCATGTCTGGCACTTCCATCCGATTCCCGCTTAGAACTGCCCATCTGTTCTCACATGCAGTCTACTTTATCTTTAGATCCCTCAGCCTATTATTAATCACAGCTGTCTTAAATTCCTGGTTTGATCATTTCAATGACCCTGCCATTTCTGAGTGTGGTTCTGATGCCCATTCTGTCTCTTCAAGGTGTGGTTTTCACCTCTGTTTCTATGGAGTCGGTTTCTGTAGGCTCTGTGCACTAGTAGGGCCAGCCTCAGAATTTCTCCTGCGTTCACCTTCAATTAAATGCATTCCTGCAGCCCTCCAAGGTTTGGCCCCAACTGAGCTCCACAAGGTCATCTGGCTTTAGCCTCAGGCTTAAACCCATCAACCCGGTGTTCACTGAACAGCAGCCCCAGGCCTTTCCCCTTTATACCTCTTTATTCTCACCCTTCCCTTAGCCTGGAATGCCCTTCCCCTTTTTTTATTGCCAGAATTCTACCTATCTTTAGTACAAATTCAGATACTTTCCTCAGAGTTTTCTAAAGGATGCATTCCTTCCCCACATCCTTGGGCGTCTGCCTCTTTTACAACAGTAGTTAGAGGACATTTGCTACAGGCTGGTCATTGTTGGTCACAAAATCATTCTCTTAATGTCCCCCTCCACCCACCCCACCACTGAGAAGGCTGTGATGGGCCGACTACTCTTCACTCTTCTCTGCCCCCACCCACCCACCGCAGATCCAGCAAAGCGTTTCTAAGTTAGTAGATGCTCAATAGTATTGAATTTAGTTAGTGTATAGTGAATGGGGTCTGACTTAAATGCCTTCATTTTAATTGACATTGCATGGGAATACTTTAATATATGATAATAATAAACTATCAAAATGTTTTCTAAAAATCACTTATTAACCTAAAGAAGCCAGCTACATCTGGGGTCTACATATAATGCAACCCCTCTAGAATTCGACCCTAACCATTAAAAAAATCCTATTTTCTTAACTGACGTAAAACAAGAGAAAAAGCATTTGTAGCTAGTAATAGTTTTTTTTTTTAATTTTAATTCTTGCTTTTCATAGATGAGTTCTAGACCAAATGCCGTCCTGTCTATCTCTGAGGCTCCCCAGCATTCGTACTCCTTTCTGGGAGCAGGGTTAGCATGGCTATTGTCTGAAATGCCCGTGGAAGCATCACTGCCCCGCCTGAGAAATGGCTGTGTTTCTCGTTAGTCCTCAGCAAGAGTAATTGGATGTAGAATATCTTACTAAACGCTGGACTGTGACAGTGTGTTAACACTCTGACTGGCTCCTAACAGCAGGGCAATTATTTGCTGAGTGGGGTTTTTATAAATCCCCCGGCACTACTGTGTCCTGATAATTATGATGAAGTGCACTGGTCAGTGTAGACTCAGCAGTCCCTATCCCGGCAAATATTTCATTCATACTTCTTTGGCCCACTTTTCCTCTCCCCGGGGGCGATTAGAGATCCTTACTACTCGTCTGTGGTTGCTGGGTGTCTCATTTCTTCCCAGCATTGTTTAATGCAAACCCAGGACCCAAACATACTGTAGACCGCCCTGCTTTTAGAACTGCGTCTCTCTCTCGCATCAACCACAAATTCTGAATCACGGAGCAAGACAATAATTTAATTTTGTTCCATTTTGGTGGCAATCGGCGACTCCTGTTTGCTGTGTAATTGCCATTTGCAGAGGTAAAAGTTAAATTCTCCCAGAATAAGCAGTGACTTTAAAATCAGGAGACATGATTATTTCTCGTATGGTAAAATATGAAATTGGAACACTAATAAATGTGCTTCGGGAATTACAGGCATACACAATCCTGTCTCAAGATTTTTTTATTCCACAGAAACTTGTTTGAAAAGTAAAACTCAATAACAAAGAGAAGGGGAAAAAATTAGATGAAGCTTCCCCCAGGCAATTACAAAATAAAGGTCAGTGCAAGAAAGGAAAATGACCATAAAAACATTCTCTGTGAAATAAAACACTAGCTGCTCCAAATACAAAATGTACATCCATTTGTCTTCCAATCAGCTGCATTTTCAAAGCACTTTCCCGTATAATACTTAAGTATAAGAATAAAAACTGAGAAGAAAAGGGCCCATTGATAGATTGTTAGAAATATAGAATAGTTTGATAGATTGTTAGAAATATGGAATAGTTTGATAGATTGTTAGAAATATGGAATAGTTCAAAATATTAATGTAACGCTAAGGGTGACTGGGTGACAAATGGTACATTTGCGCGCTGCTCAGCCCGCCATAATTAATATTCTGGGTCATGCTTAAGTTCCCATGATGGAGGGTCTAAAGGGGGGAATTCAAGAAAAATATATATCTATTATATAACTCATTGCCTTTTTTCCCCCCTTTTGACGAGTCAGAATCATAGCCTTTAAAAAAAAATCGGTGCTTTCACACCTCATTTGCCGTATTCACCACTGGGCCACCAGTCAGCAGCCGGGCCCATGCAAGGAGGTCAGCAGGAAGCTATTAGCAAAGTCCTCTCCTGAGATTCCCTGGGTCTTATTGAGTTGAATGTTAGCATGACAGTACTGCAAATAACTCAGTTGTAGGCTCTTTTTTTTTAAACAGTTAGCACAGATTTCCCCATAGTGTTGGTCACTCTAGAAAATTATTGCGAAGGATGAAGTCCCACAAGCTAGCTTGGCAGCAGCCCTTCGACGCAGTGAAAAATGTGAAAACTGCAAAATATGTCACAGTCCCTTAGGATTAACGTGGTCTTTTGTGACTCATAGTAATATTTTTAAAAATCAACAACAAGCCATTATTCACAAGTGGCTTACAAATTATGAAATATAGCAAGTGAGACGATAGTAAGTTAATGTTGTTTTACTTACTTAAATAATAATAATTAAGTGGATACTGTCTCAATCTCAATAAATGGGGTGTTTTCTTGCCCAATTCTAAATAAATAGGGATTGTGGGAGGGCTGGGCTGTGTTCAGTGACGTTGTTAGCAAATGCATTAAATTAATATCTGAAATATTGACACCTTGAAGATTTTAAATGATACACTTTGAATTCAATTAAAATATATTTTCTGTCTATATTTGATTTAAATTGCAAAGAGAATACACATGAGGAGGTCTCCATATAGGTTGCAAAATATAATTTAAGGAAGCTATCACGTCCACGGCTCCATTTGCATTTCCCATCTAGCCGGTGTACACACACGCATGCAGATGCGGGCGGGGGTCGAAGACGGTTTCCAAGGGGGGCCAGGCAGAGAGCCGGTGGCAGTTACTCAGGTAGAGAGATCTTTTAAAGCACATATTATAATCTAGTTCTATGTATTTTACTGTTTTAATCTGTAAGATTGTGGGCATGATATACTAGTAGACTTCTTTTAATTAGATTGTCACTAAAAAGAATGTCATTTTCTTATATCTCCATCATAGACTTACATAGATTTATATTTAATGTCAGAATAGTCTCTCAATGTAATATATATGTTTTTTTCCTCATTACAATTGATACGTTCTCATCATAGGAAATCACCCTAAAAATCATCTTGAAAATTGCCATCCCCTTAAAAGTTACTGTCTACTGAAAGGTATTTTGAATAAATATGTGTTTGTGTATATATTTTTTCTTTCATTGAGATCCTTTAACAGTTTTATAAACACACACATGCATATGTGTATACACATGTATATATCATACATGTACGTATGATACATGTACATGTATCCAAATACACAGAGATATGTATATACGTGTACACACATATATACATATCTATGTATATGTACATGTGTGTATGTGTTTTTTTATTTCATTGAGATCCTTTATCCATTTATGTATCCACCTTGGCCTATGTTCAGTATTTCAGTGAGAGAATGCTAACGTGACTTTACGCCGCAGGAAAGGTTGAGTTGGAGGGGACTCAAAGGTATCTGTGATAAGTTAGTTCTACTAGTCAGTGTGCTCGAAAGTGAATTAAAGCTGATGTGTTCAGAACAATAAAAAGGGTATAATTTGTAACTTCTTTGAAAGCAGTCAATAGGATTTTGAAATAAACTTCAAACATTTTACTAAGAATATTTATGTGGCTTTGGAAAACAATAGTGAATTAGAGGCTTCATGAACCCTTTTGAATGTTGCACCATTAATCTAGATAAGCATTTAGCATCATTTTTAGTGTCTTCTACGCACTGGGGATGCAAAACCACCTGACCCAGAGAGTCCCACTGCTCCAGCTGCTTGCTTGGGGAAGGGGGACACACACAAAATCACTGCGTGACAAGGCACTGAATCTGGCCTGAGTGGGCGGTGTTAGGTAGAGGTTGGCCCTCACTTAAGAGTCAGGCTGGAAATAGAAAATTTTCTAGGATAGTTTTCCCAAGACGACTATCTTGATTAATCTTAATATTTTGAAACTGCTGATTACATGAGGGACATATAGCAAGCAGAAATATTTATGGATATGAGGGTGGCATAGGAGAAAAGCACATTTTTAGGAAAAACAAACAGCTTCAGTGGGTATGTTGTTTACATTAGAGTGTCCACAACGCAACCAAACAAGTCACCCTACCCTCTGCAATGTAACTTTTCTTTATGAATATGAACTTGTGTATATGAAAAGAATATCAAAACGCACTTCTGTACTCTAGTGCCATTGACTTTTCAGAAAATGGACATCTGCTCCACTTGAATCTATTTGTCACTCATACATCTAATGAACCTCTACTGCATAGCAGGGGCTGTGCCGAGTGAGTCTTGACCATTTTGATGCAGTGTGACAAGGTCAATGATACACAGCAAGGGTAATGTGACACTATAGAAGTACAGCACTGAACCACATGAGTTCCGAATCTTGAACACACACACACACACACACCTATATATCCACTTTGATTATGATCTTAGAGTGCAGAACTTAAAATAACTACCTTTATGTAATGTTATGTAGTGAACGATCATTCAAAAACCTGATGTTTATTGACTACATACTCATACCCGAAACTGGTTCAAGCACAGTGAATCTCGGTCTGTGTGAGTGAACGTGTGAAGACAGATATGGGCACATGGACACACCCGTAGTTAACGGTTAGAATGCAGAGTCAACGTCTTCCTGTTCTTTTCTTCATAATAACAATTGTATAAAATACACCCTGTGTGTCAGACAGAATCTATGGCTGAGCAGTTTTTCCCATGTTTCGTCCCCAACCATGAATGACTCTGCGACAGCTGGTCTGGAATGGAGACAAAGCATGTGCATTTTTTAATCTTTTCCAATAAATCTGAAATTCACCTCCAGGTCAGAGCTCAAGGGTATAGTTTAAAGTAATCCTTAAACACTGCGAAATTCTATGGCACGACTTGGTCTTCCCTTCACTGCAGGTGAAAATTAAAGATGAAAATCAAGATTCTGTTTTCTGCAGATTCCAGGCATCTACAATTCACCGTACAGGGCGGAACCTGACCCCTGGGAGCTGCGGCTTCAGCAGGCGAAGCCTCTGATGCGCAGGAGACCGAGAGGGCAGCTGCAGCGGCCCACCAGTCTGTCCAGCTGGCTGGCGTGTACCAGCACCCGGTCCTTCCCTCGCTCCGAAACCCTGCCACCCATTAATAGGAAGCAGTGCCAGGTATGCCTGGGCCCTCTGTAGGAATCCTTTCCATGACCGTATTCTCGCTGGTCTTTAAAGTTTTTGTTATTTTGTCTTTGTGGCCAAAAGAGAAAATTACATTTTTGTAAAATCTAACTTTAAGTACTAAGTATAAAGTATGATTAAAATATAGACCAAGGAAGTATTTTTAATTATTTCTTTGGTACTGAATTTTAGTGTTTTGAATATGACATGAACACATAAGATCTTGGGCTGGGATCTCACCCTTTTTATGTAAAAATATTGTTATAACAGAACTCGTTATATCTCGCTGTTGCTAAAAAGATCTTATGTATTATAAAATACATTTACTTTAACCTACCATCTGATGATCCATATCTTTCCATGCAATCACAATCATGATTGAAAAATGTAAGTGGGAGAATCAGAGAAGGCCTGAAGCAATGCAAGACTCAGGTGTTCACACACACGGGGTCTTCAGTGTGGGTCGGACCAGAGCAGGATCCGCAGGCGACTTCCTGGAGCTATTGTGTGGAGAGAGACGTGTTGGGTGACAATTGTACTGTCCTGAAAGTCCCAACAGCAATAGTTCTGTCATCCCCACCAACATTTTAACTGGAGTAGACAAGTGCCACCAGGTAGCGCCAGCCCAGATCGAGGTTTATTTTGGTTCACACCACCAAGCCCCAGAGCTCCTACTATGAGTCCTCTGCCAGGGCTTGCTGGTGTTTATGTCTTTCTGTATAATAAACTCCTGCAAAACCTGGTGGTGAAGACCAACACACACTTCTTACCTCACAGTTTCTGCGGGCCAGTGTGGTAGGTACAACGTGAGTGACGGCCTCTGACTCAGGGTCCCTTGGGGAGTTTCAGTCAACATGACAGGGCTGCGATGCCACATGAAAGAGGAGGGTGGGGAGGCACACGTCCAAAGTCACTCATATGGTTGGTGGTTCCTGTCTCAGCCCCTCCTCCTGTGAGCCTCTCTGCAGAACTGACAGCTGTTGGAACAGAAGCTACACTTTTTTATGACCTAACACCATGGGTGACACCTCATTACATCTCCCATATTCTCTTTGTTAGAAGTGGTTAAGTCCAGCCTATGCGAGGGCATGAACGTTCAGGAGTGGGGTCCCTTTCGTGGCCTGGCCATTTCATCAACTGTGCGATAAGACAGCCTGCATTCTCTGCCATAAAAACAATCATTGCTGTATGCAATTATTTGTGATGTTCTGTGTCTCCATTCTCTGTAACTGGGTCCTTAATTCCCTTTACGTATGTATTTTTGGTCTCCAAAAACTACTAACAGATAATTGATACTATTAACTGACAATTTATCCTATATTATAGAAAGAGCTGTAAAAAATAAGTGAAAATCTATAAAGACGATTTTCCCCCTGGCCCTCTTCCTCTTTTTCCTCATCCCTGCTTCATTTGATAAGAAAATCTATTTATATCAATATTCTTAATTACCTTTACACTAATCTAGTTATCTAAAAAAATCCAAAGAAGCGAAGAATTCTAACTTCTGAAATGCAGTGGCAAGCAGGGCAGGCTTGAGCAGGAGGGCAAAGAGACATCATGGGAAAACTTCCTTTGTTTCGGGATGTATCCTCAGGGTATGGTTCTCATATTCTTTTCAAATATGGCTTATACCAGTATCTGATAAAGGCATTAAAATATATTTATACACAAATATAAAATGAATTTGATGAGGAACAATGTTTGCCATTGGAATTATGCATGTTTATATTCATGCAAGTAATGGATGTATATAATACCACTAATGAGCAGTTCATTTATTAGTTATTCTACAAAGAAAATCATTCTAGTATCTCCATTGCATGTGCATTAAGTGTTCAATGGTTGCTAAGGTATCAGATATAACATAGTGTATTTTAATATTTAATGATCTATATTTTATACCATATTAAGTAGGGTAGATATTGGTACTACATGGGATTCATAAAGTAATTCTGCATGCCACTCCTTAGGCCATATGAAAAGTATATGATATTAATAAGTTGTGCATATATAAATGTTTCTGAGTTGGGAACCAGGACAGAGACCATATATATTGGTTATTAGATCACAGTGGTGTATATATTGTGGTATAGAATATATGTACACATTTATATTGTATGTATATATACATTTACATGTAACATATGTAAATATATATTAACAGTTATATGTAATAAATGAAATATATAGACATATATATCAAATGAGAATGTGTATACACACACACACACACACACACATCTTAATAGTGAACTTGGAATCATGTCGCTGTATCTTTAAAAAATAAAGTTCCAATAAAAATTCATTAACTCCTTTCAAATATAGCAGTCCTCCTGTCCAGCTGTGAAAAGTACTAGATGATACTTATTTGCCATTTGTGTTATTTACGGTCCATGACTTTTATGGTAACTGGTTCCTATTATTGGTTTCTATTAATGTAAAACATAAGTGAACATAAATGAGGCGTGAATCATTTCTTTTTATTAGCCCACAGTCTTCACTCAGGGCTGGCAGTACCTCCAGCTGTGTCTTGTTAGTGATAACCTATCTAAAGAAGGATAAGGAATATGATTAGGAATCTTTATTTTATATCTCTTCTCTCCTGTACTATAGTGGTGAAAAAAGGAAACAATGTAATTAATGCACAGCAAAATCTTGAGCCACCTCTAATACATATTGTGCTTTATTTGACTAATTAATTAGATAACCAGTGGATTCTAGTAACTAGTATAAGTAACTACTAATTTAAAGGTAAGCTATGTTGTACATCACTTTTCACGGTTGTAGCTTCTGGATTTTTCCATATTTTTGTGTGAATAAGTGGTTGCTATTTTATCAAAGTTATTAAGCAATAAAATTCGGAATTTTGAATAAAGAACACAATTAAAAATACAGCCTTTCTATGTGTTGGGAGACCAACAATGTAAGACTTGGCATTCCCCTAAAAGAATTATTTTAATGAAAAAGTACTTACTATTCTTTTTCTATTTATAGAATACTCTTTGAAAGCTATGCTCCCAATTGTTTCCAATAGTTTTACTTTAAAAGGGAGAGAATTCCTTTAAAATTATATTAGAAGAAACGTGCTCTTTAGAATTTGAAAGTAGAATGACCCACAATTACCAGTTGGCCAGTTCTAGCACAAAGACTCCTTTGATGTGAGGAAGTTTCTGCTGAATCTGAAACACATTTAGTATAATTACTTATACTCATGTGAGCATTTCTCGAAGATATGATATCCTTATATCATGTATTTTCTATCTCAGAGAACAAACTGTTCCTTAAAAAATTATTCAGTAAACCTGCTATACCATGGAAATATTCCGCAGCCTAGGTCATCAATGACATGATAAAGGAACCCTCCATAACAAAACAGTGACCTCGCCCTGTCTTGCCAGGGTCCCTTCCGTGACATCGCCGAAGTGCTGGAACAGCGCTACAAGCCTCTGGAACCAACCTTGCGGGTGGCCGAGCCAGTCAACAGGATAAAAGAGGCCAGGGCGGAATTCAGAAGACAGGAAGAGGCGAGAAACGTTCAGGACAAAATGTGAGTTCTCCACTTACAAAACAGCTATGCCCTGTTCAGGGTCTTCAGTTAGCTAGCATTTCTATTTCTAATATTGTCAAAAATCTTTTATTTGTGAGAAAAGGTAAAGTCGCCTTTGAGCTATTCAGAAGAAATTATTTTCAACATGCAAATGGTTTAGACAGGACAAGATTGATGATGACATTGATATGACACTGGTGGAATTGGATCAGGGGCCCACCCTACTCCGGGGTGACCACATCTTAGCACGTCTGCAATGACCATATTTCCAAATGCGATCACAGTCTTTAACATGTCCTTTCACACCAGCATAGGAAGTGGAACACGTCTGTTTTACACAGAGAACATGGGTTACAGAGGGTCTTTGCAGACGTCACTTTACAGCTTTCTTTGTTCTTGATTCCAAAAAACCTCATCCTATTTTCTCAGGCCTTCTTGAAGAACATGCTTGCTTCACTCTTATGTGTATCTTTATGAGGCCTGGATATTACAGAAGCAATTAGTAAATAAATACCAAGTAATTTTTATGGGAGAAGCTCTGCCATTTATTGATTCTGCAAATGCTGCCCGTCAGGAATACAGCCCTAGGGACTGAGCCCCAAGGAAAATGGAATCTGCTCTCACGGACCTTTTGATCTTCTGTGCTTCTAGCTGTAACCAAACCAGGGAACCTAATGAAATTCCAAGTTGTAATTGCTGTAGGCAAGCTCTGGAAAATGGTCAAGCATGTGTTAAAGCCTTAGAGTGCTGTGTGACTTTTTTGTTATCTTAATGTAGAGTTTTCTCTGGATTTTGATAGAGAAAAGAAAAGATAAAAGAAGATTGATCTTATGAAAATAAAAAAGCTAATAATGGCAGGCAAAGTTCACAGAACATTGAGAAGACCAAGTTGGCAGAAACTAATTTTTGTGTGAGAAGCAGTAGAAAGAAAAATTCTGCAAGGCTTCAAGGCCAAGAATTGGAGGGCTTGTTGGCAGATAACAAAGAATTGTTTAAGGCTTTTGAGTAAGAGGATGTTATAAAAAATATGAATTTGTTGATTGGAAACAGATGTATTTCAGAAGAACACGCTGGAGGAGAGGGAACCTATTAGGAGACTATCACACAAATTTTGGTGGAAGGTAGTGGGATAGAACTGAGATGATGGCAGGAGTCACTGTCTACTCTTTCTCTTTACTTTCTTCCTTCTGTAATTCCTTATTTCTTACCATAGTCTCTTTCGTCGCTTCTATTGAAAAGACTTCAACTACCACCTCTATGCCAATGGTTTCCACTGTAAGTGTCTAAGATCTTACTTCTACCCCCCACCCAGATTTGTATTTCCAATGCCGTCTTTGTTTGCACCTCCATCGGATGTCCCGAACTCAGAATGTCCCACACTGACTGACCTGTGCTTCTGGGCTGGAGTGTGACTCTCAGGACAATCTGCCCAGACCTCGCCATCTCTCTGTGAGTTCTCCTGTTCTCCTTCTCCAGCTCTGGGTCGGCCCTCGAATCCTGCCCTTCCTGCCCATTAAGTGTCTCTCTGATTCAGCTGCTGTATCTCTGTCTACCACTGCTCTAACTTAGGCACTTAAACTCTCTGCCTTCAATTGCTACCAAAGTCTGTTGGCTCTGCCTATCTTCCTCCCCTTCAGTGCTTTGCCCTAGCAGCACCAGGAAAGTTCAGCAAGGAGTTATTCAGCCAAACACTCTTTAAAGGCTTTGCACCAAGGTTGCATCATGAACCCTGATGCCCGTTACAAGACACAAGCCACCCAGGGTGTGAGGTGGGCTTCTTTGTCCAGTTAATTTCTTGCCATGTTCAAGGGAATCCACACTCCAGAGAGACAAGGTGTTTTCATCACCTTAGAGTCCGTGTTCCTTTTCTGTAGTCACTGTAGGAGGGGCCAGGCTTTACCTCCCCATTCTGAGGATGCTTGGCTGGGCCTGAACATTAAATTGCCATAAGACAGGTTAACAGGGGGAAAATGTGCTCTTTATTTAAGTTTTATGAGACACAGGAGCCCCCGTAAGGAAATCAACACCCCAAGGAGTGGCAAACCCTAGGGCTTCTTTATTAGGTTGATCAAGAAGAAGCAATTATGGAAAAAGTAACAAAAATAGGTGAGGAAGCCAAAGGAAGATAAAAGTTGTTTAACAAGGTCTGTTTTATAAAGAATTCCCCTGCAATAGAGAAGGCATCTGTCATAGGGACTTTTAGCTCCTGACTTTAGGGATTAAAAAGACATCAGATCCCTTTCCTCTTTTGTATTGTTGTTCAATTAAAGTCATCCGCATTCCCCCCCCCCCCGCTCCTCTCCCCCTCCCTACCCACCCCCACCTCCCATATTCAGTCCCCCCAACATTGTCTTTGTCCATGGGTCCTTCATACATGTTCCTTGACAACCTTTCCCCTTAGATCCCTCTCCTTATACCTGTTGTTTTCAAGTAGCTTTGCCAGAGCCGCATTATTTGAGGCATGTATTCTGCACCAAATAATTCGGAGCAGGTGAAATGAGGAATGTCCTACAAATGTTCAATAGCAAAGCAGTAATAAAAACTCAATTTTTTAAAAGATTTTATTTATTAATTTTTAGAAAGAGGGGAAGAAAGGGAATAAAAGAGGGAGAGAAATGTGCGGTTGCCTCTTGCACACCCCCTACTGGGCACCTGGCCCACAACCCAGGCACGTGCCCTGACTGGGAATCGAACCAGCGACCCTTCAGTTCGCAGGCCAGCACTCAGTCCACTGAGCCACACCAGCCAGGGCTTAACTCAAACTTTTTCAGCTCCTCATTTGGTAGTGTGGATGAGAAACATTCCATAGCATGAATCTTACGTGTCTGCCTTCAGTTCCCTTGAATTTGCCATCTAGCTCAGACAGAAGTCTTGGTAAATAGTAGATGACTCATTTTTAAGCCTTTTAAATATTTTTCTAATTAAGTATCATTTCATGAACAGGACCATAGGAAAAGTTAAGAAACGAGATCCTCAGTAACAGGTTTCTTTAAAGGGCATTTGAAAGAATGTGGCATACAGACGTGAGATCTGGTTCTGCTTATCACTACAGAATAGTGACCAGGACATTTAACCCATCTCAAAACTTTTTTGACTTTGGTGATTTTTCCGACACTTCAGGCCTCTGCAATTTGCATATGTTCTGAACCGTTACTGTATTATGATAAATAGGGATTATCATATATTTTCAGAGAGTGTTTTCTTAACAATTCAACTTTTATTTGTAACTCTTCCATTTATTT
This sequence comes from Tonatia bakeri, assembly GCA_004024845.1. Classification (NCBI taxonomy): domain Eukaryota; kingdom Metazoa; phylum Chordata; class Mammalia; order Chiroptera; family Phyllostomidae; genus Tonatia; species Tonatia bakeri. The sequence continues at coordinate 100,026 of PVIA01000475.1, forward strand.
TAATTACTAGCACAGTGTGCAACATTTATTAATCAGCAGAGCCTTTTTAAGTTAAAATACTAGATTAGCTAACCCCATTAACACGGAGCACTCCAAACACGCAGTAATGGGAGAGGCAGTGGCCGCACAAATCGCATTATCCATGTGGTGCTCCAGGGCACGGTGTGGCGTGATTACCCTCCTTTGATCTGCGCTTCCTCCGCCTTTCCCGGTTAATTTCCAGTGGAAATTTACAAAGTGCTGCCTTCATTTTTTCCCAGCTTAATTTTTCTAATGAAGTTCTGGTGCTTTATAACACTGGGGATACAGATAATAAGCTTGTGTATAATTAAGAATTTCTAGCATTTGTCTACAAAGGAGCCCGTTATTCCTTTGGCTGTGCAGTGAAGACTATCCAAGACTGTGCTCCCTTTTTGTCCACTGTTTCCTTGAAAGTGTGTGTGTGTGTGTTTTTAAATAAATGACCACAGAATACTGGGATTTCGTTATTATAGACCTCTAAGTCTAAAGAAGTTTAAGATTTATAATATCGACAAAATGGACAATTTGAAATACTTCTAGTGAGATGCCTGAGAATATTATATGTGCTCTTATTGCATGCAATCTGACATGTAGTAAAAAGACACTTTTGGTCTTTTTAATTATATTTGGTCATTTTCTAAGCACACTTCCTAAGGCAATACCCAATATAGGCTAACTAAAGGTTTGCCAATCGACTTTTAGTCCATTTGTAAGGCATGTGGATTTTATGTTGTTGAGAAAGACAGTCATTTTGTGTCATCCTTATATTGGTGTGGCATTTATACATCCCAGATTATTGTGCTGTTTTAATTTCGGGTTCAAAAGGCGGGGGTCGGAAGAGAGCGGCAGAGAGCAGGTGGCCTGGACAAAGGCATGTCTGCTGCAAAAGTGTGCAGCTCACAGGGCTTGCAGTTCGCTGTCCGAGGCATCCCGAGAAGCTTAGCTCATAGGTTTGGCACCGCAAGCTATGTGGCAGCAATACGATGGAAAGTAGGGGGTGGAGGCAGAGAATGAAGGGCCGTGTGCACCATGAGAAAGGATTTGCACTTGATCATGTGGAGACAGTGTGAAAGCATCATGGTGCTTTAATGCGTGGGAAAGAGCAGATCACTTGGAAATGCCCCCTGAGTAGCTGTGTTCATGGTGAAGGATCGGGGGTCACTGGGGAGGGAGAGCAGTTCAGAGACTGCTGCCCTGGTCCGGTTCAGGGGTAAACAGACCTGCCGGAGAACAAGGACTTCGTGGAGGGCTCTGCTGAGAGACCTAAACCACTGGCCAGCTCACACCCAAAGCAGATGGCAGTGTTAGGTGTTCTGTGGGAGGGCACATGGCTCTTTGACTGCTGGAGCTTTCATGTCGATAGAGCAGTACTTAACAGTGTGATGATGACAGCGCTGAGAGCCACCTCAACAAGCTCCTTCCCCTTTTACACCCACTTTCAGCATTCCCATCACTTACTGGACGCATTCCCTCTCTGTCCTCACATACGTTCATCCCAATGTATGTGAAGCTGTTCACTCCTACCACGACTCTGTGTGAAAGTGAAGTCTCAGCAAGATCAAGCATCTTGCCTGAGGGAACACAGCCACCAGGGCAAAGCTGAGGAGCCAGTGCAGGTCAGCTCACTCGGAAGCCCCTCCGTGCGTAGCCAGTCCCCAACATGCCCCCGCCCCTGGGGGACATTAAGATCTGCAGACAACCCATTTCAATGGGAATCTCCTGGCCTGGCCATCCTTTTCTTCTTGGGATACCTTTTTATTATTTTTTAATAGTTTTTCTTTTATTGTATTTTTTCATTTGGGATTTTAAAATCAAGAACATTTGTGCTTGCATGATGGATTTGGAATTGTTTGGTATCATTCATTAATAAACTAATTATTGAACTTTTTCTGTATTCACAAAAGAATTGAGACTCGAGGATTCTTTGATGAGTTTTAGCATCTCCACTCATAGAATAAGACATGAGGGTCCACAGAAGTTAGTGACAGTGACAGGCAGTGACAGAGGCTGGCATGTGACTCAGGTTCTCCAACCCCAGGCCACACATTGTTTCCACTAGACTTGACTACTTCTCCAAAGTGTTTTTTTTTAAATCAGATGTCCCCAGAAATCAAATTCATAATATCACCTTAATGCCTTCCAGGTTTCTGCCTTTCACCTCCTACCACAAGAATGAAAAGTACATCCCATCTGTGCATTTATCGAGCAAGTGTGGCTCCAGTTCTTACGGGTGTCAGAGTTTCCGAGACGAAAATCCTAAGAAATGGATCTGTGACAAGGTGAGTTAGTGCAATATTCACGAAAGCAGTGTCCCTTGTCAAAGGCTGAAATTAGACACTGATGACAGCAAGTATAAATATTCTTATTACGATGAATACCGTCGTGGTTACAAAATGCTATGTTGTGGAAAGATGGTGCTGCTGACCTAGGTTGGTAAGAGATTAATCTATCTCTAATTGCATTCACATGAAATTGATTAATATATCAACTATTTAAAAATATTTTGCCCTATTTTTGAGGCTACTAATATGAAGAACACTATACAAAGATTACAGTGTCAGCAAGTTGAGAGCAAATACTATTTTCTACTGAAAGTATGAGTCATAATGAAAAATAACATGTATATTATTTTTCTTGAAAGTATGTAAGTAAATAATAAGATAATGCATATATTATATAACTTACTCATGTTTCTTTAATCTGTTTATGAAATGCCCAAGTTAAGTTGTTTGATTCTTCCTCTGAGTTAAATGGTCAAACTTCTTAAGTGTGGGTATCTACTTTGTATTTATAAATTCGTTTCCTGCTGATTTCAATATTTAAGATAGAAATGAAACTTAATAAGGGGAATATACTAGTCACTATTAACTTAATCTACTTTGGTACATCTAAAAGAGTTGGACAATTAAAGTCTCAGTATACTGAAAATATTCTTTTGGTTGTCAAAACATTTACATGCATCTGTATTAACCAAAGCAGAAATGATAGTCTAAGCCATTTATCTTAATTGGAATTAGTTTCCATGCTCACTCTAGACAACTGACTTTAATGGGACAATTTATGTTTTCCCTTGTTTGCAAAATTCCATAGGAGACTATTAAGACGGTTTGTGTGAACAGAGCCTCACCTCACCTGCCTTATTATAAGTGAATTACATCAGCGGAACATCCTTTTTTTTTTTTAATGTGCATTTTGGTCCTAAACAATATTTGATAAGCTACACAGCATAAAAATATCTAGTACTCCAAAGAATTAATTTGGAGAACCTAAGCATATTGCACAGAACATAAAGTCGACCTTTACCATCTACGGCTTTTGGAATGGAGTGGGATGTGGAACAGATCAGAGGCTTAATGTGGCACATCACTGTCCGCAGAAACTTGGGTGGGACTATGACGGCTTGGCCAGCGCACCCGGTGATTGAATCTGCTGTCACTGTGATCCTGGTCGTAATGAACACTCAGCATAATGACCGTGATTAAGATTATCATAATTGATGTGCCCGTGCAGTGTGTGGGAATCATTAGGGCTGAAGGCACAGCAGAGAAACAGCCCTCGTTAGGGGTAATTTTACTCTTCTGCATTGATTGGGGCAGAATCTGCCTTTCTCTTTCAACAGACCAGCTTCACACAATTTTCGGAATCTTTCGGTACGTGTTGACTGATGATTGGGCTCTTGCTGAGAAACATCCCCTTACAGTTGTTTGTTTTGTGTTGTTTCATTTCATTAGTAAATGTAAACAGTTAAATAATTAGGTGTAATTGGGGAAAATATTTTGCTTATGAGGATGGCCTGCAATAATCAAATATTCAGTTAAAGGGCTCTTTTTCCCTTTCTTTCTCACAGTGTACCAGGGACTGAAATCCCTCAGTCTTCTCCCTTTTACTGCCCTGTGTCAGACTTCTTGAAGGCAGTAGGCTTCTAGAAACATACAAGTTCATATAATTTATACTATAAATCTATAAGTGCATTTGTATTTGCGTGGAATATTTATATTTACTCTGTCTAGTTTCTTATGTATGCTCTTCAGAAAATTGGACAGAGGCAAATATTGTTATATTGTTTATTGAAATAATATCTAACCTATAGAATATTTTAAATGTGTAATGTTGAGATGTATATGTTTACACGACCTTTGCTTTTTAATCCCTGTCTTGTTTCTGATAGATTTATTACATTTTTAGATTTGTTATTTATTACATTGCGTAGTAATTTTCAACTATAGTTTTAAAAGTGACTTCAAGAGTTTCTGATTTGAAGTTTAACTTATGAATGAAGTTAATATGTGCAATGATGTGTCCACAATTTTCAGTAGATTACATCAGCCCATATAAATTAACAGCCTTCGATTTGCATTTAGGTCTAAAATATTACATTTGAGTTATGAGCAAACATAAGGGGATGCATTTTTATAAGGCATGGTAAGCAATTTAAAAAATTTTATTTTGTAACTGCAATAAAGTCTGAGATTGAGGCATCTCTCTGTCACATTATTAATAACTGTTCAGCTTGAAGGAGACCATGGCAAATGTTTCCTTCCGAGGCCTGCAAATGTGACATTACCCATGGTAGGATGCTCACCCTGGGTGTAGGACAGGGTCTTCATTTGATGAGAGGTTTTATACGTTGCTTATAAAATTTTCCTTCTGAAAGTTTTGATAGCCAATGTGATTCTTGAACTTTATGAAGAGTTTTTCATGAAGCTTTTCTCTAAAAATTCAACATAAGCTAGTTTTCTCTGCGTTACTGCTAATCCAGAACAACAGGAGTTAAATTCTTCATGTGATGATTATGGAACGTGTTATCCTCACTTCTCTGCAATTAAACTCTTAATTTGTCTTAATTTAAAGCCCTCAATTTACTTCGTTGTGGTTGTGGTTGTGGTTGTTGTTGTTAGAAGCTAGGTTAATGCATTAGTGGGAGCTCTAGGGGTCCAGACCTATTGCCCTGTCTCCGTGTACGGGTACCTAGCTTTCATTTCGTCCTGGTGATAATCCTCACCTGACGTGGCAAAAAACGAGGTTCACCAGAATCAAGAGCCCCAAATGATTAGAAAGGTAACTTGGAAATAGACTGGATCTCTTAGAAAGAGGCTGACTTTGATCTTAAGGAATCGTGGAAGTATTCAAAGTATGATAAGATACAAGAGTTAGCATTACCACTGCTTATTGCCATTCTGGCTATTATCCAGAGCCTTGACATAGGGAGTTCACAGGGATATTTGTCTGTCCTCTGGGCAGGCCCCATCAGATCTCTTCAGAATGGTGTTTGAACGCCCCCACCAGAACGAACATTCTTACACGCACATCCTCACCCTAATGGATTCCTGAAAGTGAAGTTTCTGAGTCAGGGCTTTGAAGATTACTTTTAGGTGTTAAGTTGTCTAGGATATGGTATCAGAATTAATGGTAGTTTATTGTACAAGCCTGGCAGCAAATTTGAAGAGATGCAAATTAATACTAGAAGTGTTAAGAATACAAGCACAAGATGAGGCAAATGTAGGTTAATAGTTGTTCATATGGAAAATAACACATTAATAAATAAATAATAAAAATAAACTCTGCTTTGCATACTCATAACTGTAACCCTACTGTTGCCCTCCCCTGTAATATGGAAACCTGAATCGGGTGTGATGGAGTGAGAAAGGAGGAGGTTCCCTGATCACTCCTCTGTTTCTGCGTGGGGCAAACCGGATTTATAGTGCGACACTATTCACTGAGATTGGAAAAAGAAGAGTGTCAGAATTTGGGGGGGCAATTGTAGGGTCTTCCCTGAGTCCAGTTTGGGCATGTCTGAGTGTGAGATGGCTTTGATTTACATAGCAGAGGGGTCAAATAGGCAGCTGGATACTCAGATCTATTGCCTGGAACAGCAGTCCTGACCAGAGTATATTCGGTTCATAAATATTTGGTACCTCAGAATTGTAAATAATACTCACTGAAACCATGACAGGGAATGAAATACCCATGAGTGAAAACATAGACTAAGAAGAGAGGAGAGCTAGAGTTTTTGAAGAATGTTAACACTTCATGACCATCTGGAATAGGGTGAGCCCATAAAATAGATGGATACGCGGAAGAAAACCAAGAGAATGTGCTCATCGAAGAAGTCGGGGAAAGATAATGCAATACAGAGAAGGGGGCGATGAGCCATGGCAAACGATGCCGCAAAGGCAAATGAGATGAGGTCTGCAAAGGTCCCTGCGACTGAGCAAAATGAAAGTCATTGGTCACTTAGTGAGTGCTGATTCAATGACAATGTGGGCGACTGAGCCAGACAGGAGTAGATGGAAGAGAAAGAAGGAAAAAAGAGGAGAAGGGAATGTATCGAGTGTAGAATAATTTGAATAAGTTTGGCTGTGATTGGGAGAAGGGGGATTGATAGGGCAATGCCCGTAGGGAGATACATGGTAAAGTTGATTATTTTTAATGGAAGAAGTTTTAGTTTATTTGCGCTTCTTCTTGTCTTAAAAATGTTTTCCTGCGGGTCTTTATTCCATGGGACTTCATATATGGGAAGTCTTTGAAATCTGATTTAAAGTGCAAGTTTTCACAGAAGGCTTTTGGTTTGACATCCAAACATACATATATGACTACGTGGTTAGGAGCTTGTAGGAAATACTTTTTTAATTAAATTTATTTATTTTTTTACTCTTCTCCACTCAAGTTGTCCCTGAGAATGGGATGCGTGCATACACGTTCAGGTCTCTGTAATCGGATCTTTTACTTTTCCTAGTTCACTTGCTGAGAACGTTAGTTTTCAGGCGTGCTGGTGGTTCAACCCTGTTACAGCCGCAAGTGTCTCCTTCTTGGCCATGTGCCATATCACACCCAGGTGCCGGGGCTCCAGAGCTACCTTCTCAGGGTGGTATATTTTAATCACTTATAATGATATCCTAAATCTCCCATTCACCCTGTACCTATCATGCAAAATTCATCGTCAGCCCCATTTTCATGTAGTCACATTATAATCAAAGTTATTTAGAAAGTAATAATATGTCACATTAATAAATTGACCAAGTTCAAGCTCATCAAAAGATTAATTGCTTTATTAATTTAAATTTATTTTCATACTACAGTGTACTTTAACATTATAAAAAGTAAATATCAAAATTTAAATGTTTAACATCTAACTTGTGTTACTTTTAGCACAAATATAGGAAAGTTTGCCATCAGGTCAAATTTTAGTTGATATATAGCACTTTATATCCCTTCATACCATTCCATTGAATTTATATCAGAATATAAAAACAGTACTTTAAAAATTATTTTTGGTAAATTTCTAAGTTGGTACTTAAAACTTTTTAAGACTCTATCAAAAAGGCAAAGCCAACCAGTAGTGACACAGACCATAAAAATAAGGGACAAGTGAGCACCTCCTCTGCATGTGGCATTACCTCCTTACTTCCTGTTGGTCCAGATGATGTGCTCCAAGAAGTACCCATAATCCCACTCATCTGTGCACACGCAGGGCTGGCTTCCTGCTTGAGAACTCATCTGAAGAACTTGTCCCACTGCGAAAATTAACATTGTGGATTTAATTTATCTTAACATACTTAAATGAATATCTTCCAAATTATGCTGAAATGCAATATCCTCTCTTAAAGATATTCTTTACAGAGTTATTTAACTAAACATTGATATTCCTCTTACTCTAAGATGCTAGAAGCCATATTACCAGACAAATTCTGAGAAGCTACGATTTGTAACTTCTGTTATGTAAGTGGCAGATTAATAATCATGTTAATAACTCTGGATTGATTTACAAGTTACTTTTCATGTGGCTGTTACAATATTATAAACTATAAGGAAAATTTTAAAGCTTCTGGCATGCTAAAAGTTTAACAAATATGAAGTATCAGATAACTAAACAGTGATTACTTGGTCTAAGCAGCAACTGACTTGTGGACATTGATTAAACACTATAAAGGCACAACAGTAGTCAAAATATTTCACAGCGTTGGCTGTAAGGATACAAATATTGACCTTACTTTCTTATTAAATCTATTCCAAGAGCTATTTGCAATGAGTTTGCTCACCACAATCACAATATGTAATAAAATCTAATTTTCCTCCTCTGTAATTCCTCAGTTGAAAAATGTGGTCCCTTGATGATGATCTAGGGCTTTGAAGAATAAATGGATTTTAAAGAGAAAATTAGACGGTACTTATTAGGCTGTCTAACTAGCAATGCATTGTCATTTGTCTGCTGTATTACAGATCTCTTGCTTCGCCTACCTTCTTCATTTGATCATATAACTTGCCTGCAAGCAGCACTGGAGGTAAAAAAAAAAAAAAAAGGTTGCCGTGTTACTCTTTCGATTGATTTCCTTGCTTATTCCAGAGACAGCTCACGCTGATTACACTCACCACAGAACTCATCTCCTCCCTGACATCTAGGATCTTCCTTCTATCCACAGAGCCACTCCCTCACGCCAAATACTGGGGGGCAGACTAGTGTCCCCCCACTTTCCTCTGGAAAGCTTTTCCTAATGCAACCCCCTCTACCAAGTAAAGTTACGTATGGCTGGCACGTGTAGTATTTAAAAAAATTAAAAGCCGATATAAAAATTACATCCTAGTCCAAAATTAAATTTTCTTAGGGTACATAAAATAGAATTTCTGTGTATCCGGTGTTTTGTTATTTTAGCAATATATTCTTTCCGAGTATGTTTCATTATGGATCTCATGATTTGTCGTTGGAGGACAGGTCTCAAAGCACGTCTGCATGAATTTCTTCGTAGCTCACCGACATGATGCCATGTGTCAGGATGACACTCATTGCAGGGGTGACGAAGAACAGATAGCATCTGCTGTATCCTTTTTTCCTTCACTTTCGTGTAGCTGAACCGTTTAAGAAAATCACTTTCATTTTATTTGTCAGCATATCCAGTAGGAGTTTGTTTAATTGTTAAAGCCGAGACACCATTAAAAGAAGGTGAAGGCATTTAAAAAGAAATCAGTGGAATTTGCAACTATTCCTGTTTGGAGCTGAAGCTTTGCCTACTTTTTCTCTCTATGATTTTTGAGGCACTGCATATTGTTTTCCTAATTGAATGCAGAAATCATCTGTCATTTTCATGTTGACATTTAATATACATAAATAATGTCCAAAGGGTAGAAGCAATCTAATCTGCAAGTATGAACATACTTTGTATTTCTAATAGCATAATTAAGAAAGTGCAAAATATGATATATAAAATGCACACTCAGTTTGGAAAGTAAGTTTTCATATTCAGGGCTAGTATGACCTAAGTTTCAAAGTACAGGAAAAAAAATCTAAAGATAGCCTAGAAAAGTAAAAGATGATAGGATATATTAGATGTATTTTTAGCTAACATATATACTTGTTTCTTTTTGCCCCCAAATAGTACTGATAAAATTTTTCATGCTTTAACTCCCTCTCATCTTACTGATCCGTAATAGATGTAAATGATGATAATAAAAATAAAAGACCTGAAGTTGCATGATTTTTATCGATTGGGAGTTGTCCAAATATCAGATGTTAAGTATTTGGTAGTCTGTGAAGAAATGCATCTCAGAATGTAGCTCATGAATTAATATAAAGTTGTCACTTAGTAGCATTAAAATAATCATTGATTTTTGATAACATGCTAATATGAAGTCCACTTTTAAGAAAGCTGCTTTCTACTACAGGGTACAACATAGATTAAAATACCGGCTCATTAAAGTCTATTATTCCAAAGCAAAGAAAAGAAACTTTTTTTTGAGTTTTTCTTCTTTCCAATATGTATTTTTAAATTTTTGGTAAATAAATTTTTATCACTTTTATCATTATTCTATACCTTGACTACCTAGAAGGACAATGTACTTGTTTTTATTTGTAAACATCCTCCAAAAGCTAGTTCCTTTCAGACCACATTAACTGAAGTACGTCTGCCCACTGCTCGTACCCAAGGTCCGTCTGCCCTTGCCCCACTGAGCTCACTAGTCCTTTTCTGCACGAGGATGAGCACACTCCCACACACAGGAAAGCTTCGCTGGAGGAGGTAGAAAGGGGAAATGTACATTGACATTTACATACCAAAGTGATATCTGCACTGTACTTGTTTTCTCTGTGGGAGTACGGTTAACAAAAGTGACATAAGACAAAAGCTCCATGGCAAGTGCACGTTACAGGGTTGTGGGCTTGGACTTTTGGACCAAGACCTGTCTGCCCTGCAGACTCATGGAATCCCAGGTGTAAGTCAGGTCATGACCTTTCTTCCACTTAGCCCTGGGGTTTTGTGTGCCTTTGCCAGCCTCATTTCTTGTACTTATCTTCCGTGGGAAATTTGATTTAAAATACAGAGTGGCAAAGTGGATTTTCAGTTCAAATCAGGAGACTACTGTTTTTCTTCAGAAATAATGTTAACACCTCGAAATACTAACTTGATACCTTTTTGACATCTGACTCTTCAGAGAATCTAGTTGAAAATATGGACCTTCTCTGCAGAAAAAAAGGGCAAAAATACAAATGCAAAACAACATTTGCATGTCATCAATTTTATTGGAAAATAATTTCCTTCAGAGGTGAATTTCACAATCTTTTAAATTTTTTTACAACTATTACTCTGAAGTGTTTGCTTTATAAAAATGTAGGCATGAATTCAAACTCTGCAAGCAAAGGAATTAAATGTATAAAACTAAACTTAAATGAAAGCACTACCAGGGTTGCAAATGTTGGGATAACCTTTTAACATAGCAGTGCACCTGCCTTTGGCATTGATCTGACTACAACTATTTGTTCTAATGGCAACAAATGAAATATCAAGTTACCAAGCTATGTAGTGTCAAATGGAATTAGAACTCCAATAGCTTGCTTTGTCAGATAGCAAAGGTCGGAGGGAGGGAATATAAAAGCTCTCTACAAATCTCCAGATTGAACTCATATCATTTTATTTTTTTGTCCCCAAACCATGGTGGTTATGTGTTTTGGAGTCTGCATTATTGATACAGGCTGTGACAGCAGAGACTTGTAAATCCACGTATCATATTCAGGACATGGAAGCAGAAGCAAACTTCAGCAGAGATTTCTGCCTCTACAGAAATAAACTGTCATTTTCCACTTCAGCCCGCAAAAGCACTTCCTCCAGAATTAGAGAGTTGGTTTAATTATCTTCCTCTAATCGTGTTTTCCAGAGTAAGAGCCTGTTCAAAAGGATTCCTGACTTTTTCAGCACCATGCATAATATGGTTACAGTGCATTGAATAATAACAATAAAATTCTGTGAAGGAACTCCTTACTGTATTGTTCTAACCTTGGTGCACGTTTCTCTCAAGTATTTTGAAACTTCTACTGAAAGTGGACTCCTTATCTTCAGGATTTTTGCTTCATATTCTGCCCTCATTTCCTCACAAGAATTTTCTGAAAATACTTGAGTCTGACCTTGAGTCTGACAACTGTACAGGAGTACACACTTCTCCACTTGGGGGTCTGGGGCAGCATCTCTGGCAGGAATTCATGCTGATTTACAAAGACACAATCGAGATGGTATGTGAAACTCTTTCCATCAAACAGCAACACCAGATGTGATCCCAAAGATTGCAGACTCTCTACCTAGTCATGAAGTTCTGAGACTTTCCTTCCAATGGAAGTTATGCTCAACAAAAAAATGGAAACATTTAGAGGGCAGGAAAACAACATATACTGTTTCCACAAGGGGCTCAAAAATAGGAGTGTCTCTATTGTGACGTTACCAGGAACATCCCAGACCAAACCCATGAGCTGGCCCCTTGCTCTCAGTTCCATCCTGGGGCATATGCTGAAGGGAAATGTTTATTCTGCCATCTACTCAGTAACAGGCTAGAAAATGCCAAGTACTGGGGACAGAATAAAGGATTTCTTCCATTTAATTCTTCTGTTCTAAGTTACAGACCAACTTCAACATTTATTTTAATAGTGCATGACTTTCCCCGTAGGGTGTGTGGCTTCTTCTATTTGCATTATGAGATATTTCCAGGCCAAGGTCCTTGAAGAGGGCAAATCAGACTTTGATTCATTTCCAGCCTCCTCCCATCAGCCACTTCTTGTGACAAAGAGCCACATTCTCTCCAGTACTTCCACGAAGGACCGAAGTTCTCCAGCTGCATTTACTTTATGTCTTCAATGGTGAAATCTTTATTGCTCAAGAAGTCGTTTATTTTATAATCTATGTCTCGAGATTTTCCTTTTCAGTATTACAATATTAAGATGAATGCTTCAACACAAGTTTGAATATTATGTAGAACTACTTTATGTCTAGATGTAGAATTATGGAGAAAAAAATCTCACCCAATGAGAAGTGATCTCTGTAATATTTTTGAATAGCAAATGACAGACTCGAGAGACAGTAGATTCTCTGAGCCTTTTGTATGGCTGTTTAGACCCACTAAATACAGACGTTTCGGTTCTGTGCATAGTTCTTGAAGTTTTAGGAAAAAGCAATTTGATGAGAAGATCAAAAACAGCAACATGGCTAAATTCACCACAGATTTACCAGATGATTAACTCTGGTCAGTATGCCAAGTTAATTACATGTGTATCTTAGGCATTTGTAATATTAAAATTATTCACTAACTGTGCCTCCCAGTTACTCAGCAGTCAGAATGGGCCGCAACCCTGGGCTTCCTGCTGGGATGTACAGTGCCCATCTAACTGCCGGAATGTGGGGGATGGTGAGGAGGGTGCTTAGGGCAGCAGTTGTTTACCGAGAGAGACGGAAATGATGAAGGCATTTCCAGGTGTTCGTAACCAACGTGGCCATCCGCGTACGTGCTGGCCGGACCACAGCGCTGATCCGCGTGGATCTTCTCTCCATCACACACGCCCGGGCTGCAGTGGCACCGCGCCCCTGGCCTTACGTGCGGCTGTTTTCGGTCTCGGTGCTGCGCACGGCCTCCTGAGTTCGAAGATCTTACCCTCACCGATTGCTGGGATCCTTACCATTATTTCCTTTGCACCAGCATCCCGTTTATTAAGAGAGGAGGACTCCGGCCCTTGATCGTAGAGGGTTGATTTGGTTGCTAGTGCATCAGTTCACACGAATCCTCTTGCCGAGTGTGCTAGCCACAGAATTCCAGAATTGCTCTGTCCGCCCGGGAGCAGAAAACCGCTCCCGAGAAAGCAAGCTCAGTGCGGTCTGAATGTGTGTGTGTGTGTGGTGGTCTGTGCGACAGTCACATAGCTGCTGAGCACTGACATGTGGCTTCTGTTGGCTGAGATGGGCTGTGTGAGATGCCACTGGATTCTGAGGACTTCGCACAAAAAATAAAAGGAACACGTTCATACTTTTTATTCGTGACACACTACACAGACAATAAACTACCCTTACTGGGTTAAAAGAGTTAATAAGCTTACAATTACTTCCTCCTGTTTCTCGTTACTGTTTCCAATAGGACTGCTAGAAAATTAAAATCTCATGTGGGCCCACATTGGACTATTCCCATTGGCCCGCGCAGCTCTCGATGACACATGGCCCCTTTGTCTGAGAACGAAAGGACTTGACTTTGATGGCACCTATGGAAAATTGCCCTCTGGAAGCTCAGACAAGCACTTTCCTCTGGCGTTCATGTTTGTCCATGTTAAAGTGTTTTTCTAATACATAGTGAATTCGAGAATACCACCGGTTTCTTCGGCTACAGCTCCTCCCACCGTGCACCACTAAATTACTCCTTCCTGTTTACTCATTACAGGTCAATTCAAGAAATTTTTTTAACATACTAAAGTTTTGGCTTAACAATAATCTTAATGCAAAATAAATAGCAATAAAACCATGGGCATTAAAAGCTGAGAGAGTTGTGAAATTTTTAACGACACTGCCTATAGGTATTTACTATAGATTTTGCATAAGCTTAGCCTTTAGCCAAAGACCTAAAAGAAATCTCTTTTGTTCTAAGAAAACTAAGTAAAAGTCCCTTTTCTATCACCCCTTTTGATTAGATTCTGTGAATTTATATTGTGGAAAATCAAAGCATAGCCCCAGAATTCAGGCTTAAGATTGCATTGCAATATTTATAAATACAGTGAAATTCATGTAGCTCCACAGATTGGCTAAAACACGTATTCGTGCAATGTTCATAGACATATTTGAAAGCTGCCACAATCACAGAAATACACAGAAACTGCTCTCCCGCTGACGTACGCAGTCAAAGAAGGAAGCTATGACTTGAGGCGCTGCCCAGCAACCAAACTCGGTGTTTTCGAAGCCGTTTGAAACTTCTGATACAAATAAATAGGCGTGAGTCTTGGGCCCCGAAAACAGGAAGAAAAATCCACCCCGAGAAGCTCGTATATAAAAAGCAACGCTGTGCTGCAGCGTGAGGCTGCTGAACTGCGTACTCGGCGCAGCGGCACCCACGTCTTCCTCGAGATGCTCAGAGTAACAGGCACAGACCGAGAGATGGTCCCTGCCCAGCCTCCCATCAGCAGTAATTAATCTTTTCGTTAACAGAGACTGGAAAAGCCTCTTGCCGGCCTCTTCTCAAGTCTGAGGGCCCTTGTTTTTTGATGTTTGCATTCGGAGGAAAATTGTCCCCACCAGTTCTAACAAATTGAAACACCGGGCTAATTATGGCAGCTAATGAAGTGTGCGGAATGGTCACAGCTTGTCGTGAAACTGTTCCTTCAGTTTGGATTAGAGTTTCATCAATCACTTTTTTAAACTGATCCAGAATTGCTCCTGCCTGGTCCTTGGCATTTTTAATGCTGTTTCTGTAATTGGTTTTTCCTCTAAAGCTTAAGCTGTTTTTTGAAATACTACAGTCTCAGGGCAGGACTTGCAACCTCCAGTTTATTAAAAAAAAAAAAAGTATTATTATTAGTGATATCAGCTGATCAAGTGGTAGAAAGCTAATAAAAGGACCACCAAAATGGAACTCGATGCACTGTTTCAATCCTGCTAAAGGCAGCGAGCGGCAAAGCATACCCTTGTATAATAGTGTTTTATTTCAAATGCAGGTACGACGCAACATAGGGTAATCATGGTTGGTACGCAGTGACTGAAATCCCAGCTAGGTTTCTGTGAAATAAATACAGAGACAGTACTTTATAGTTAGAGGAGGGCACCTCTCCATTTATCGTTCAACGTCGTTTTATAAAACGCTACATTTTGCATTGAGCCAAACATCTGGAAAGAGTAAGGCCAGAGTTCTGTATGTTCCCCATTAAATCACTGCAAAAACCTGAAGTTCAACTCAGACTGGTTTAAAGGCTTTTACCTCATCTCAAAAAGGGGCTCCGTCATTTTGCAGGCCGGACTGCAATTTCTAAGTAAATCTTGTTTCTGATGGATGGTAAGAGTTCATCCGTAGCTATCGAGCATGCAGCCAAAGCATGCAGAGGGAGCAGAGCCTTGATTTCTCAGACAATTCAACAGAACAGGCGTTCAATCCCACTTGCCTGGCCTGTGCCTTCTGAAGTCAAAACAAGCCCAGTTCACTTGCCCTCGGTTCCTAGTTCTCCTGCACTAAGAACTGGGGGAAGAGATGAACGTGTACCCTCCTAAGCTGCAAGTGCCTCTTGGTGATGGTCGTTCACAGGACATGGGAGCCCAGCGCGTGATCCCTGCAGAACGCCCATGCAGAACGCCTAGTCTCAGCTTGGTTTCCGCAGCTCAACCATTCTGTGTTTTCTGCCCATTATCCCAAACTCTCCAGAAGAGGCAGGACTTTCTCATAAAAGAATAATGACTGAAAAGTAAATCCAACCTTAATGCTGGTGAGAAAGTAAAGAGTAAGGAAGGAGGTGGCCGTAACTATGTGTGGGGTAACTACGTGTGGTGTTGGGATGGTGCCGGACTCACTTGGGGGGTAGCACTTTGTCAGTGATGTGAATGTCTAACCATTCCACCGTGCCCCTAAAACTAATATAATATTGAATGCCATCTGTAATCGAAAAATAAAAAGAAGTTTAAGTAAGTAAGGAGGAATTTCAGATCAAGTTACCTAGCCTGAGAATTTTCGGCTAGTTGAAAACTTCGAAAGACCTGCTGGTATAACCAAGCCCCAAGTCCATTTGTGAGAACTAATCCAGTGCTGCCCATGATGATGTAGATGATACCAATTGTTATTTGCAATCTTTCTCTCACATTTTAAACCAATTCTCCCATGGACTATTGATGGTAGAGATAGGAGAGTGTTTTTCCTAGGGCTCTAAATATAAGAATTTCTTGGAAGAGAATATTCTTCCTGTACACTAATTAACTAGCCCCCATGATGGATAAGAGCTTAATGGAACATTGTGTGAGGTTAATATTCACTAAATCACATTAACAGTTTTGAAAATTTGGATAAGCCCTAACTGTGTAGTTGGAGAGCAGACAAAACTAATTGAAATACCTTTGCCATTAATTTCCAAACTCTTGGAAACTAATGGGTTTCTAAAAATATCATTAATGATGACTAACACCTGTATCATAATCTGTATTAGCTAAACATATGTCAACATAAGAGATATAGAAAGTATTACACATTAATATCCTAAACTACATTGCTAAATAATGTTTGTATAAAAGAATCTACAACTCATAATTATTTCAGTCTAGCATATTAATATTTCATTTGGGATAAAGTAGAGTTTTAATGTGGCTTTTCAACATGAAACAATTCCTCTTTTTCTTTTCTTAAGTGAAGTAAAGACATACTTGTCAAAATTTTACTTAGTAACATTGAATGAAATGCAGACCATTCTGGCTATTTTTTGATAAAAAGAAACTATGAATTACCTATGCAAGGTTTTTATTTGTTTAGAACACTTTTAATTGATCAAGCTTACTTCAGAGATGCTCTCTGTTAATCATTTTTATTAACCTTCAAATTGCTAACCGATATAAGGCATGCTAATACACATTAAATGCTAAATCTGAGCTACTTAGAACCTCCTACTTTTATACTAGTCTTATTCTTTCTTATATTGAATTTATTTTATATTCCTTACAAAAAGAGTTTATTAACTAGAATAGTAAATGAAGCAACATTATAGGAGTGGTTAACCCACTTAATAGGTCAAAGTTTCTCAAGTATTTTTAAGTACTAATCGCATGTAATTCATTTACTAATTATATAATATTTTAATGCCTTAGTTTCAAAGTACAATTTAAAAAGAGATATCAACTAATTATATTTTATATTGGTGATGGTAAGACATACTTGTTTTTTACTTTGTTTCTGGTAAATTCTTATCCATAGAACAAAAGTGGTATAAGTTAAGACTATATACACAGTTAATTTTAACTTTATTCAAGAGTTATTTTTTCCTTTATTGTGTGACTGTGCCAAACAGAATGTCAAAGACCATAATGATTTTAACTCTCTAATTTTTATATCCTCTTAATCTTTAAATAATTTTATATTGTTCAAAAATAATGAATAATGTATTAAATATTGAGAATAAATCGTATATATCCGTCTTCTTGAATTTAACAACCTTTCATTTATAAAGTGTATATAAACTAGGAGTTATATTTAAATGTTCTGCAATAAATTGTGCTCTTAATGGCAACAACAAATAAACATTTCTTAATATTTTGAATACTAAAGCATTTAGTATTTTACCTACACATGTTTTTGAGTTCAGACTCAGTAAAGTTCAAGGGCATCCATGGATGAAATAGCTTGTGAGAAAATCCCCATTGCTTTCTTAATTTGATTTAGTTTGGGAAAAGGACATGAGTTCAGAGAAATAGATCATCATCTTTAGTAATTTCGGTTCAAATATAGACATTAAGTATTGTACCTCGACTAGTAAATGTCTATGTAATTTTCTCAAAGCTTGTAAAGGGAGTTGGCATTATAAAATACATTAATTCTTGTTGACTATCTAATCTGCATTGTTATGTTTTATTATGTAGATTTATTTATGGGGTACATTGTTTAAAAATGTAAAATGTCAAAAAGGAAATGAAAATGTAAAAAAATAAAAAATGAGAAATGATATATTTAGGTATTTATAAAAGTGATAAAAAATGAGCCATCAGTTACTGGGAGGAATGCAGTTAATAAAAGTATCCAAGTAGAAAGGAAACTTAACCCTTTGCAACAGCATGGATGAACCTGGAGAACATTATGCTAAGTGAAATAAGCCAGTCAGAGAAAGACAAATACCATATGATGTCACTTATATGTGGAATCTACTAAACAAACTGAACTAACAAGCAAAACTACATCGCTAAATAATGTTTGCATAAAAGAATCCACAACTCATAATTATTTCAGTTTAGCATATTAATATTACATTCAGGATAAAGTAGAATTTTAATGTGGCTTTTCATAAACTCATAGATGAAGAGCAAAAGACAGTTAAGTGGGGGGAGAGGATGAGGGGTGGAGGGACTGAGCAAAAAGGAAAAAGAACCCATGGACATGGACAACGGTGTGGTGATTGCCGGGGGTGGGGGATATAAGGGAACTAAATAGTAATGGAAAAAATACAATAAAAAGAAATTAGTCGTTTACAGAAAATGAAAGGAAACTTAAACCTAAGAGGAATAGTAGACACTTTGGTGCACTCATCGTTTCTTTTTTACTTAATTTTTATCAGGTAAAACACATGCATAGCTAAGGTAGGTTCAGGGATTGGCAATGCTAAGTGCGCACTCGGGAGCCACCCCTCCCTTCTCTCGGTAAGGTCCCCCTTTGCAGGGCCCACCGTGGTCACTTATCTTCTAGTTCAGCTACACAGATGTGCATTCTGGGCTTTGGCAGGAAGAGCAGGATAGAACGGCATTGGGTCTGCTACAGTATGCTCAGCTGGCTGCCATATAAATTAGGGCTTGGACTCACCTCTGTCTCTTGGTTTACTGAACATGTAGTTTTGTAGATGTTTATAACCCTCTATGTTTTGGGGGTAGACACTTCTGAGAGGGTAAGGCAGGAAATTACTTTCTCTGCCATCCCAAAACTAGAAGTCTTCCCAATGAATAGTTTTCAAATACGGGTCTATGTACAATAACTTTTCTAAAGAGGGTTTTGAAATAATAATGATAGTTCCAAAAACATAACATCCAGAGCATTTTATCCATTCTCAAGTCTATCTGATGGTGGCAGACGGTGGCTTCGGTAAGCACCGGAGACTGGAACCCTGCCCCCAGGAGCCGGATCCTCTAGTGGGGAGCTGGTACCTGTCAGGGAATCACTGACACCGAGCAGAACTGGACAGGGCTGTGAGAAGGGAAACTTGGGTACCAGAGGCATCAGGGCAGGGAGGCATCCATCACATCTGGCAAGGGAAGCAGGTCCAGAAGGAGGCGGCTTTCTTACATGAGGCATAATGTTTGGGAAGGATTCACACCTAGGAGGAGCTTAATATGTTTTTGCTGAGTGTAATTACTCCTGTTCAGCTTTGGTGGTTTAGCATTTTTCTTTCCACTTCTGTTCATGGTTAATATTCTTTTCCTCCGTTCAGTGTATCAGCAGCAATCAGTTTCACTTATTCTTGTGTTAGTTTTCCTGAGCAGAGTGAACAAAAACATTTCTATAGAGGAAATTCACCATTCAATGACAGTTACTGATATATCCTATAATTACAAAAAAAAAAATCCTTCCTGTGAGAATTCCATCATGTTAATGATGCATGTATATTATTAAGAATTATAAACATTGAGTAATAAAGCTTCAAGTTCACACGTTCCCAGATGTTATTTTGAGGCTACTAGATTAGCAATTTTTCAAAAACGTAAGCAGTAATTAGAAATCTTTCATAATTTCTTTCAGAAACAGCATTTGATTTTAATTCTTTCACCTAAAAAAAACTTGTAAGAAAACACTTGTCAGAACTATTGACATTCTTATAGCTTGACAAAAATTAAGCATAATTAAAGTGGAATATTTGTTGCATAAATTAAACTGCAATTAATATGTTTTCTGCCAACGCTTGAAGGGTACGATTAAAATGGTGTTGTTAGCAGACTCCCTGCTGCGAGACTAATTTCTTGATTTTTATACCAAGCATTATCATACATATTTTCACAGCGAAGGAATAAACCAACAAGTAGAAAACAATGTTTGATGAAAATGATAGACTACAGAGGAAACACAGACTTTCATGAAGACAAGGCGATATTACTATTTATTATAAGGTCTGATGACTAGTCGATTCCAAGGGTAAGATTCACCCTTTTAAAGCCATTAAAATAAGTCGAAAATTGTCCTTCACTTTAGTTAGCTATGCCTTTTAAATTATCCAGGGTTTTGTTCCAGGATCTTTGCTTCTTCAGGCAGTAATTAGAAAAAGAACAAGACATGGTATGTCAAGGCCTCCCCTCCAGCCAACCAAGAAATTATAATAAATCCCATCACAAAATCTTAGACCTAGACAGTTGGGAGAAGAGTGGAAGACACATGCATTGTGTCAGTGCCTCTGTCAGAGGAAGCTCGCTCCTTCTCCCAGGATCCCACCATCGCCGAAAGCAAACCCAGCCTGCACGTGGCTGGTTCCTGCTGTCTGAACGAGAAAAGCCCCATGGCTGCTGCTCGCCCACAGCAGCAACACAAGTGCTACTGCTGTGCGGACCTTTTTTCTCGCTAATCACGTTTTGACATTAGATACCTTTTGTGGTACCAGTGAAAGAACAGATGATCACTATTAACAGTCCTCTTTCTTTCTCCAAATGTCTCCCTTGGGCTGTGCTGCTTAAAGGTTGTTAAAACCCCCGGTGGGAATGAGAGATTATAGGGTAGACCCCATCACTTGTTGAACCTCCTCCTCCTTGGCTGGG
Source organism: Tonatia bakeri (assembly GCA_004024845.1). Classification (NCBI taxonomy): domain Eukaryota; kingdom Metazoa; phylum Chordata; class Mammalia; order Chiroptera; family Phyllostomidae; genus Tonatia; species Tonatia bakeri. Next base: position 120,740 of record PVIA01000475.1, read on the forward strand.
GTGGTGTCCCTGCACGTGTGTGGTGACCATGACATTAGGGTGTGACGGTGCCTGTTGAAGAAGTGGAGTGAATGGAGCTCTATTCACAGACAGCAAGGCCACTGGCCTGTTCATGCTCCCTGCAGAGGAGGGACGGTGCTTCTTGCTTGATGCTTCCCCTAGTCCTTAAGGCAAGAGCCAAATGCACTAACAGGTTCCAGATGTGGGAAAAGGTTTGCCCTCCAAAATTTTTAGAACAGATAAATCAATCATTTTTGGGGTAAGTTCATGGGTTTTGGATACTTGAAGTGGCATGAGAGGTTCAGTGACAAAGCTGTTGACAGTTGTCGTTTGCATGGTGACACTCTCACCTCAGTCAAGTCAGTGTCCATATCACCTCACAGCAGCCCCTCCTGACCACCTGGTCTGAAATTACAAGCCTTTTCCCCGATTCCCTCAGCCCTTCCCCTCTACCCTGCCTTATTTTTCTTCATAACACTTATTATTATTGGACATTCGTTTGCTTATTGTCTGTCTCTGCTTACTGGTAATTTAATTTCCATGAAGACAGTTTTTGCCTAAATTATTTATTGCTGTGTCCCAAAACAGTGCTTGGCATAAGCAGGCATTCAATTAATACTTTCAGGAAGGAAGGGAGGGAGGAGGGGTGGAAGGAAGGAAGGAAGATTAGAAACCAATTCTTTAAAATACAGAAAGAAATTAAACATGATAATTCCCGATGATAACGTGAAAATTTAGGTTTAGTATAGGATTATGAGAATTCTGTTTATTAAAGCTTCATGTATACTTTATCTTATTTTAGAGAAACCTATGTCCCATAAAGTGAAAATTTCAGGTTATTATCTATACCTAGTCAGTATTCATGAAGAGCTATTTACTACCCACCCTGTAAAGAGTAGCAAACAGTATTTTGAATCTGTTAGTTCATTTCTCGTATCCATGTTCTCACTCATTCGTTCGTCTGTTCAGTGTTGCTTGTGCCCTAAGAGGCGGATGCCTGCACTAATCTGGTAGAATGTCCAAGCTTATGCAACAGAAGGTCGTGATCTCTCTCGACTCTGCTGTGGATGCGCCGCTGACTCTCACGTTTGCAGTGGTCAATCTTCTGTATTGTCACTGCAGACACTGACTTAGTGCCTGCTGAGCGTCGCTCCTAGGGGAAATGCAGGCTTGGGTTCCTGCAAGCCTCTGGTCTGCTATTCAATACCTAACATCGGTTTGTGTGTGTTGGTGTTTGAAGACCCTTTATTTAATACGTATCATTGGTCAACATTGAATTTGCTGTTGACAGCACGTTAACTCCTGCCCAGAGGAAGCCTGCCTAACACGCGCACATTCTCTAGGAGGCGTATGGCGGCCTTCTTCCGTGTGGGAGACAGGCAGACAGTGCCTCAGTGCTGTGCTCGGGGCCCGTGTTAGACAGTGAAATCGCCAACATAGAGAACTCAAGTGTGGAAAATGTGGCACTAGCTAGGTCTGAGAAAGCAGGCCTTACTGGCTGGAAATGTGTGTGTCAGGTGACCCAATTTTTTGCCACTCTCCTCATATCTATAAATGACCGTGCAAGGTCTGTGAGTATTGATTTGGGGATGCAAGTACATTTGAGCGAGCAGGTGAACTTGCACATGAGAAATCTGAGTAATGAGGGTCACTGGTAACCTCTCTATGTCTAGATCTGTTCCTTCGATATTTCCTTGTGTCTAGTCTCCCTTTTATTACGGCAACAAGACCTGTCTGTTGAGTTTACCTGTCTGGATGAGTTTACCTGTCTGGCCTGCTACTTCCCACTTGCGCCTTTGCAGCCAAGGCTGTGAGGATGGCGGAGGAACAGGAACCAAATAAGAGAAAGACAGATGAAACTAGTCAGAAGAAAGATGTATAAAAATATAAATAAAATCAATAGAAACTCGTGTATAACTTTAGAATTTAGATGTACCCCCACTGAGTAAAGGTCGGAAGATGTATACCGAAGCCTTAAATAACCACGCACACACTGCAGCTGCCACCCCAGAGTAATCTTACACTGAGGGGCCAGTGGCCCAGGAAATGTGCTCTTTGTCACTTTGATTTGGGTGTGAAAGCTGCATTCCAGCTCCAAGAGCCTCGCAAAGACTCCTAAGCTGCCCCAAGGAGGGAATATAACCCAAGTAGATTATTTCTGTTTGGCTAGACCAGCTCGCAGCAGACCTGAGGGCTCTGGCATCAGGGCCTCTGGCCGGATTCAGAATTACCATCCTCAGCGTTCTGTCTTCACGAGGTTATTTTCCAGAAAAGCAACCCCCAGCCCCTCATCTAAAAAGTGACACTGCAGGGGGGTCGTGCAGCAGCTTCTCTTGGGCTCACTAGTAGCCCCCAAAGGCAGGACGGCCTGTCTCCTGGGTGTGAGGCAGATTTTACACAAAGATTACCACTTCTTTGCTCTTTTTCCTTCTAGGATTTCCAAACTGTATTACCATCATTTGATCTCTTCTCTACTTATGGAAAATCATATTCAAAAGCTGGACAAATTTTATAAAGGTATGCATTTTTGCTAAGTACTTCATGAAGTATTTTAAGTAACAAAAACATCAAATGGGATTGACTTGACTCATTTTAAAAGCCGTGTTATAATATTGATGCATCACAAAAGCAGACGCTTCTTTCCCTCTAGTCTAGTCGAAAGTCATGGGTTTTGTTTTTCAAATCTCCTAAATGGACTCAAGAATATGTTAAATAGAACTAATAAAAATCTGAAGTACCTTTTCTTCATATTAATTCATATAATAAGTCAATAGTTTACACAATACCATGAAAAAATATTGATGGTGTCCAAAAGCTAAAGCATTTCTAAATACTATATTGATACAGTTAGGTTAAAAAACTATATTCAAAATACATGTTATTTGAAATTTATTTATTTGGGGTTTCTGATCACCAAAGTTCACAGTATAGAGAATAAAAAAAGACCTACGTTAAAATTCAAGATCACAGAATAAGCTCTCACCGAGTTCTGTCTGTAATTCCAAAGGTGTTTAAAACTAGAGGCATGGTTCCAGTCAGAGTGAGACTTTTGGGAAGTACTCTGGCATTTTCGGCCACATTAGAGGAGGGGTGGGATGGGAGCAGCACAGAAGACTACGGCTGAGGGAAGGGGGCAGAAATGAGGAATCGTGGTGGTGAGGATGGTATCCTTCCACCCCCAGAGCCAGGGGCGCCCTCTGGAGGCTGGGAAGGCAGAGTAGGGTGAAGCAGCCTCTCTTCCTTAGATTCAGCCTCAGCGTCTCCTGTCCCTTGCCTGTGACTCTGGATACATGGATGCCAAAGTCAGTGTGTTGAGTACAGACACCACTATCTACCTTCTAGTGACTCCAAAGGAGTCTAGGAAGGGGAATGTGAAATATTCCTATATGGTGCCAAGGGGAACTGCGGTTTCAGAGCTTTATAAAGTATCAGTACCCATTGGAGCATTTATCTGGTATTTCTCACTCCAAATGTAACCATCTGAGTAAAATCTTTCACATTTGTGTGTGACTTAGATTTTTAATATAAAGGTATATTCTGTTTGTAATGCAGAATGGTTGAAAACAAATTACACTCCATAATACAGGGTGGGGCAAATGTAGGTTTAATGTTGTCCATGTGGAAAATAATATAATAATTAATATATAATCACGTAAGAATAAACTCTGTGTTTTACATATTCACAACTGTAACCCCATTTTGCCCCACCCTGTGTATGCTGAGTTAAATAAATGATGAGACATAGATCCTTAATTTGGAAAAAATAATGTATTTCTAAGGAAAGAAGGAAAGGACCTGTGTAGTTTAATTCCATTAAAATATCTGTACATGTGTGTACACACACAAACATTATATAATGTGTTTACTTTCATAAAAAACACTTGCATGAACTTCTATGTTACATATATGCTTACGTTTGTACATTGCAAAAATGTGAATGGTAGTAATCACTGGGTAGTAAGATTATAAAAACCTTTTTGGGAGATATGTCTTTGTATTTTTATTTTCTAATTTTTATGTAATCAGATAAAAGCAGAGCGATAAAACAAAATACTCCAATAGGAATTACTTGCTCTTCTCTACCAATTATGAAAACAGCTTGACTTTATTCTAGTCAATCATAATAATTTACAGACAATTATCTCCTTTTCCAAAGACAAAATGATCACTTGCTACATTATTTATAAGAAAGACGAGGATGAGTAACAAATGTTTCACATTACTTTTAATTAAAAAGAGTGCACAGTGAGCAAATACAAGTCTGGGGTGGAAATTTTTTTTTAATGCTCAGTAACTCTGCTCTTGGATTTTAACTATTTTTGTGAATTGAAAACATTATCAAAATGTCATGTCCTCGTCTCAGAAAGGAAATGATGGTCTCGTGTTTAATTTTGGTAAGTGAAGGGTAGCAGCCTTCGCTGAGAAGCTCTCCTGTTAAGATTACATTTCACCAAATATGACAAAGTGCCTCCGCTCTTCGGAAGGAAGGCCAAGACGGGGCCAGCAGCCCCGCAGTGTGGACGGAAGCTTCCGCGGTGATTTTTAGAGCTATCTGTTTGATTGCTTCGGCTTCAGGGCAGTCCATCACTTGACGATAATTCACCCACACTGCGTTTTCCCATCAGTCTGATTAGAAACAGTGATGCCTTTATCAGATTAATCTTTCTTCCCTTCCGCGTGTCTCAGTTTAGGATAAACAGAGCCAGCATCTATCTACCCATTTGATTAATCCACTAAGGTTCCAGCTGCTGAAACTGCTCAGAATGAATTCGATTTTAAACACGCGCATATTTTAAAATCTGCTCTCTGACTAGGACAGTCGGACGCCTTTTAATTGTTTAAATGTTTCCGCATAACTCGTCTCTTTGGTAGCCTTGGAGAGTTTCCTGTCCGCAGCTCGGTCTGAATCACAGTAGGCCACTTCCTGTCAGATGGCTTTGCCATCTCTGGCTCCGTGCGTGCGTCCAGGCAGAGGCCCTTTCCAGAGCAGGGTGGGGAAAAATTAGCGGAGGGCGGGGCGGTCATGGGTTAGTCGGCATGAGTGTGAGCAGTCCTGCCTCCTGTGCTTTTCAATTTTCCCAAGTTCTTCCTTGCAGTGGGCTCCGGTCCAGGTTCTCTTTCTGCTGAAACGTGGTGTAATTTCGAGGGCAGATGAGTTGAGTTTTGATTAAATCATTTGTTTTGCATGAAAAGCAGTGTACTTTCTTCTTCGTAAGAGTTTGGTTTATGAGTGACTGGAATAGCTAAGGAAAAAAATTAAAATGAGAAAATAAGTTTGGTTAGCACCTGAATTGGGAGAGGGATGAAATACCATCGTCTTTTCTTTAGTGGAAATAAGGTCTCGGCAACTGTGTGCGGAAAGAAAAGGAATCTCAGGAAAGGGTCGCAATCAGCAAAGAAGCTGACATACATGTGCTAGCAGGGGGTTAAATTTCTAATTCAACAAGAAAACTTGTTCAGCGTGGCAGCGAGGCTGGCACTATGTGAATTTATAATTATTTCAATTTTGTGCGAGCGAATTGGCAGGAAACCAAACAAACAAACAACAAAAAACACAAGTCAAGCTATCCATCATTAGTATCTTTCGGTGAAATTGCCCGTTGAGTAAAGAGGACCTAACGGCCTCCGGGCCTGGGGGAAGATGCCTGGTCGCAGTGTCTCTCCCTGACTGCGGCCACTGGCTGGACACCGTGTGTCCGTGCACCCGCACACGCCTCGTTCCTCACGACCCACAGGGGTGTGGGCAGAGCTCAGGAATGGGGTGGGGGGTGGGGGAGGGGTGGTTCCAGTAGGGCTAGAACATGGGTCAGATGGGGCACACCCCTCCCCCAGACTTTCCTCTGAGCTAACTCTGAATGAGGATGGTTTGAGAACTCTCTGTTCTTGGGCTATTTTTCTTTTCTCATTTTAGTGTTTGGTTTCTAGAAAATATCTTCTCTCACTTTACTGTTTTGTTTTTAGAAAATAAAAGAAGACAATGTAAAAATGAGGTTAAGGTGTGAAGTGATTATGGAGTAGAAGACCCCCTGCCTGGCTGAGTAACCAAGATACAAGTGTCTTAGCCTCTGAAGCCCCCTCCCCTCCCTCTCTGTCTCTCTCTCTCTTCCTTCCATCTCTCTCCATTCTCCGCTCTCTCTTCTCTCTCCTCTCTCCCTCCCTCTCTCTACTCTCTTCCCTCTCTCCTCTCCCCCCTTCCCCCTCCCCCCTTTCTCTCTCTCCCCCTCCCCCTCTCTTCTCTGTTCAGAGAAGAAATGGGAACAATCTGTGGTTCATTCAAAAACTTTACAGTTCTAAAAGGAAAATACACATGAAGATCCTACAGAAAATACACTTAAACCACACTCTTATGATTCAATAAACTATAATATTTTATGGATGGCTAGTTTTATATAGTGTGTGAATAGTGAGTTTTTTACCTCTGAGAATAGCTGTCACCACCACAGCCCCTGGTGACCTAAAGTGCCATACAAACGGTTCCCCCAAAGTGGCTCTATTCTGACCCCATCATCCTAGTCCCACAAGATGAAGCCAGTGCTGGGGACCAAAGTTGAGGACAGCCAACACATAGGCATGGATGGTTGGAAGTATGAATGCTATGGGGCTTTGTCCCAAAGGTAACAGTGACTCATCAGACCAATTAGAAACCCCCTCGGGACATTGGACTGGAGACCCACAGACGTGGATCAGTGGGTGTGGGAGCAGAAATGTGGGCACTCTCAGGTAGAGAGGACGGATCCAGGGCTCTGCTGCAGGGAGCAGAGAGGTAACCTTGTGGCAAGGCTGGTACCTCGCTCAGTGTGTTCGCTTACAAGTGGTTTCTGAACGAAAAACAAGTGTATGACTGATTTGACTGGACAGTTCTAGAGTGTGCCCTTTGAATGACAGTGAGAGATTTTCAGGTGTTTTGTTGATGCTGGGTAAATAGTTGTTGATTCTGACCTTAGCATAAACTTGTAAGACAATGATCTAGAATTAGAGTCTGAATACAGCCCACTACCAAGCTATAGGACCGGTTCTGTGATTCAATCTATAATCATGCCCTTGTCAATCTGAACTAGACCATCTAAAACTGTTTTGACGTGCCCTGACCAGTGTGGCTCAGTTGGTTGGGCATCATTCTGCAAAGCGAAAGGTCACCAGTTTGATTCCCAGTCAGGGCACATGCCTGAGTTGCAGGTTCTGCCCCCAGTTGGGGCAGGTGAAGAAAGGCAACTGATCAATGTTTCTCTTCCTCCCTCCATTCTCCTCTCTCTGAAAATAAATAAATAAAATCTTTATAAAAACTGTCTGATGTAATGAGTTCTTATGCAAGGGGTTATAATTTGTGAAGTTATATATGAAAAGGATTGATTTTTAAAACATCTTTAATGCTACTTTTAAAAAAAACTGTTAACATTCATTTAGAGCCAAATTTGGTGAAAATGGTGGGAGTTACAGTAAGTATGGGTTTATAGAAAATTCAAATAAAGAAGCAAATGCTTTTCTTAATAAGACAACATTTACTGCAAGTAGGAATTTTCTAGCATTTGGGGTAAGGGAAATAGAACAGAAAAATATGTTATACTGAGTATTACATAAAATAGTAGAAGAGGATAAAGGACTATTTTATATTGTAAAGTGTTAGAAGTTTGTGGAAACGGCTGGATCCAGAACAGAGCAGACCGCTTGAAGCATTATGTGCTGAGTGTAGCACGTCTGACAGTTCAACCCTCAAACTCCATTCACTCTGGAAACAAAGAATTAAAGGAAAACCAAGGTGGCATTTGGGGGCATGGGGAGCATGGAACCTGGCCTCTAATTCTAATGCTTCCTAACTCTACTAAGCCTAGTTTCTCTCTTCCTAAGTTATTTTTATTTTTTTTACATAGGCTGTAATACCTTATAGCAAAGCAATCTATGATTCTTCTTCTTTTATAATCATTATCTCAGGACAGTAGAGTCTTACCCTAATGTTCCTGCAGTGCTCTCAATATTTTGAGAACTCATGCTTTTAAAGTAGCTTTCACTATGAGTTTAGAAGTTACTGCCTAGGCTCAGTGCGCCAGAGTTACCCGTCCCCAGAAATTCCAAAGCGAGAGTAATGGTGAGCGGCACCTGACTTCTCTGCTCTGCTCTTTTTCTTTTGTTTTGGATAAATGAGTTTTGTCCAACTTCCAGCAGAGTAAAATACCCATTGAATATATGTTCAAGTGCCAAAAATATCTCAAGTGATAAAAGCTACTGAGTAGCAGGTAGCTCCCGGGGATACCGCCTGTAAAGACACCATTGCTCATTGGAATGCGCACGGCTGTGGAATGTCGCTTTAACGAGTCTCATTGACCTACGTTGTACGTGACTCTGCACATAGACAGGCGCTGACATGAGCTAAGTTGGTGGATCCTGAAGTCAGGTTATGACCACTGCTCCTTCGGCAAAATGATCTTTCATATGTGTGAATAGTTGAGCCATTATCCTTGTTTCTGCACTATATCATTTTGGTTGTAAAGTCAAGATTGTATTCTTATCTCAGGGGCATTATGAATCTTGTTATCGATTGTACCCCCTTTTTGCTCCGGTCCCTCTCCCAACCCCACGGTATCTGTTCTACATGCTACTCTTCCATTCCATTTTTTCTCCTTTTAATGTTGCCCTGATTTGCCTTTCATGTAATTTTTTCCATTGTAAAATGGCTCAAACCCTTTTAGGAACAAAGCGAGATATTAATAAAATCACAAAATTATATGTGCAATTTGTCTAAGATGCTAGTGATGCCTGAAAAGCAGAAGTTTGTGCCTCTTACTCTGTCCACCTGTTTCTCCCATCCCCCCACTCCCATCAGTTTGTTCTATCTGAAACTCTTTGTTTGTTCATTTGTTTTGTATTTTAGATTCCACATGTACAGTATTTGCCTTTCTCTGATTTATTCCACTCAGTATAATGCCCTCTAGGTCCATTCATATTGTTTCAAGTGGCAAGATTTCATTTTTTATGGCTGAGTCATATATATATCCCCCTCTTCAAACATTATTTACCTGGTACAATTCATAATTGTTCTAATTAATGTTTCCAAAGTCATGTGAGGTTGGAATTTACTTTCCCCATATTCAGATGAGGCAACTAAAACAAGTAACTCAACCAATGCCCTATGGCGAGTAGCACAATTGGGATTGGACTCTGGTCTAGCGAGTCTTCAGCTCAGGGGATTAGTGGTCACATTCCAATGATGCCCAGGGGGTCCTGGTCTTGTTAGTGGTCCTCCAGGGCCCATGCCTTTGTCTCCTTGGCAGGAAATGGCATTCTAGGAACCAAGGAGCTACCAACTCCATCCTTTTAGTGACTGACTCCACCCTTTAGCTCAGATCAGAGTGGCGATGTCTTTTGCTGTATTTTCTAAGGCCCAGCAGAGCTAGCCCATTCTCTCGTGCCACTCTTAGGAAGGAAGAAAAAATCTTTTCACTGTAGTGAATTATTTCATTCTTGCGAGGCAGAGCAAAAGAAAGACAGCAAGAAAGGAAACATGAAATCTTATTTCAGGGTAAAGAAAACGATTATTTCAAATAGTATATTATTGTGCTTAAGTGAATGTGCCTGTGCATAATGAAAATGTAGACTGCGATTAAAACTTTAGAAATATCTCAGCAGACATTACATCTAGATGTGCCGTTCCCATATGTTCTCTACCACCCTCTGTCGAGCCACTGACTTATTTTACCAACATATCCCTCCTTAAAAAAAAAAAATAAGTAGAACTAGAGAGAGTAGCACAGCAACCAACGAGAAGAGGAAAAAAGTGAGAATAACGTATTGGCAAAGGAAACTACAGTCTAACCAGTGCCTCCCCACCTTCATTACCATCCTTCCAAATAAATCTCCCTGCTCCTCTTGAGCTGACAAATAAAAAAATCAAGCCACAAGATGTATGTGAGCGCTTCTCCTGATGAGCATCGCCATCCATCTGCGGTGCGTCCCACGTGCCAGCGCAGAGACGGGCTAGAGGCAGAATTAAAGACTTCAGGAGGTCCAGCGCTTAATCAAGAAGGCTTTTCTCTTCTGGCTCACACAGCTTTCATCTCTGTCTCGTGTGATTTTTCTCCCCATCTCCTTCACTCGGTGGCAAACATGCTGATGGCTGATGGGACAATAACTGATCATAGACCTAACCTTCCAGGGCAACCAATTGGTTTCAAATGGATGGCACGCGGGCTCTTGATAAGTTTCTTTTTGGTGAGGACTGTTAGTTCCAGTATATCCACAGCCACACATTAGAATCCTGACTTCTGGGATTTTGAAAAACGATGTCCAATTTCAATTTTTTTTTATTTCAAATTAAAAGGATCGTTTAATGGGCATTCACAGGGAGCAGACACGGCTTCAAATTGGGATGACATTTTCAGTGGAAATATTAAATATGTTTATCTGAAATAAGTAGATATTTTTCTTCATTTCTATTTCAATATAAAGAACCCTACTCCGGAAGGTAATGATTTTCATTGTTTGAGGTTTGGTGGCGTGTTGTAAGATCCCCATGCAATCATTTAGCCTGACTTCTCGCACCTGCTGGAATCTGTTCTAAGATATCCATACCCCCTGCTTGGGCATTTCTAAGTCCTGGGAATAACTATCCCTCTCGAGAGAATATATTCCCTTTGGATTTTTCTAATTATTTAAAAGTTCTTCATTGTATGCACTTGGTGATTTCACCTACTGGTACGAATTTGGTGCCTTAAAGTAAGTTGATTCTCTTGCTCTTAGGACCATTCTTCAAGCATTGGACACCACGGCTCACCTGAGATTTCTTTCCTCTGTTAAATATCCTTCAGATCCTGACCTTCGTCATCCGCCTGTGTCTACCACTCTCTCTCCACAGCAGACATTGCTAATCGCTGTCCCCATTCTTCCCAACCTGAACTCAGAATCCCTCTCCCTGGGCTCTCCTTGCAGCTACTTTGCCACCTGAACTGAATTGCGAGTTGAAACACACTTACCATCCTTGATATTTTGCATTCAATACGATAAAGCTCAGTGGTGATGGGGAATGTATTTAAGCTCTTTAATAATCTAAGCATGCTTCAGCTTGGGGACTGGTTCAAGATTGACGTCAGTGTTTCCTGTACTTCAAAATTAAATTAAGGAATTATATAGGATGCCAACTCCAACCTTGACCATGCAGATTTCATTAAAAAGAACTGTTTCTGAGCAGATCATTGGGACCAGAATACCCATTTCTGGCAAGACCTTCAGTACTATATTATTAAGAGAATAAGCAATAGAAGTGAATGATTGAATGATATCTGCAAATAGTATGTCGGAACTCTGATTTGGCCTCGTTTAAGAAATGATGAATTAGCTTTTTATTCAAGTTCACATATTTCATGACTTCTTGGACAGCAAGACATACCTAAAGCTCCTGGCAGGTTTCATTTAGGAGTGCTCTTTCCTTGCAAAAGACTTACAGAAGATTTTAGAAGAAAACAGTGCTTAGAAGCTCAATTCCCTTTTATACTCCTCATCCTCCCCTGCCCAGGGAACTGGAGAGTGTCCTCTCTTTGTTGAGTGAGACCATGTGCCCTCACGGCCCAACTTCAGGGGGGCCACCCACAGCCCATACTTCTCCATCTGACAGCCCCAGGAAACCACTGAGATTTACAAATGAATGATCATCCGCACAATTTTGTGGCTCTTTGCCTGCAAGTTTTTGTAAAGTAGTTAGGCCTACAAATATAGTGCCCATCTGAGATAAATAAGTATCAAACTTGTTAGGTCTGATTATTTTTTAATAGCTACATGGCTTTCTGACAATAACAGAACACTTGAATTTCTTCCCACATGACCTATATATTCTATATATGCTGGTGGCACAGATTAAATCCACGTCAGATATCTCTGCTTGTGGCTAGAGTTTAATGTAATAACAGTTTACTTAGAATCGCAGCCCAAATGCCTTTGTTTAATAAGAATGGGAAAACTATTACTTAAATAAATCTTTTGGTGAAAATAATTTTAAAAAATGAATGCTAGGGAGGTGGTTGGTGGAAATAGAAGACGGTGGTGGTGAAAAGGACAAGAGCCAGAGGTAGAGACTGGATGACTTAGAGAATTTTCCTACCGTGTACATCTCGGACAAGGTCCTGGATTTGGAAGAATATGATTTGGTCTGAGATCTATTTACTTAAAGCGACTGTGTGATATTTAAGTAAAAGGCTCTTGTAGAATGTGAAATTAAGCTGTAGTTCTGGTGAAAAGTCGGGACAAAAATTAGAAATGCAGGCATCCATCAGGATGGAGGTTATATCTGAATCAGTGACAGATGATTAGTTCACTGGAGCGGTTAAAAGTGAACAGAGAGTCTGGGAATTCAGCATCAGAGGAGAGGATGCAAAGGAAAAAGAAGTGGGATAAGAGCAGAAATGTTTTTGACTGTCCCAGAAGCTTAAGGAAGAGAGAGTGCGAAGAGGCAGTGATCATCCACTCCAAATGCTGCCCGGGACGATGATGTCAAATAATTAGAAAAAGCTCAGTTGAACCAATTGTCCTTATCACTATTTCTTCCAGTTGCTCTGGGTTTCATTTAGTAAGCAGAACATTCTCACTGATGCTTGTAATGTGCTGCTCTTCGCGGTGACGGTTGTACCAGACCGTCACTAGGACTTGAACTCAGAGGTACTTTTTGTTGAACGAATGTGATAAGTTTCACCATGTCTGTCTCCTGTTGGTTGGCATCTTTTAGCTACTTGGCTGCAGGTAGGATGGAGTTCCGGCTACAGAAGGAAGTCTATTCCTGTGCACCGCCAAGCTGACGGTGTAACAGTAAAGTGTAAGACGTTCGGATCATTGATATTCACACCACCGTCAACTGAGCTAACTAGACCAGACATTCGGTCCACGTTGCATTGTATATTGTCTGAGAGATTCGCCACTGAAATAGATAAACAGGTTATTTCATTTGAATGAATACAGGTATGGGCAGAAAGGATACAGTTTCTTTTAACAGTTGGTTGCTATGAAAGAGGAAGAAAGGAAAGGCAAATATGTGAGAAGCGAATTCTTCCAAGTGTCCAGGTGAAACTTTTGTTTGTTGCTTATGATCCATCTGGTGGAAATTGTGGTTGTGTCTGAAATAAAAGGCCCAATAAACTCTTTTCACTTTTCTACCTACCATCTTGGCTCTTCAGTCTTGCACTTGACTTTCTGCTCATCACACAGAGATCAGCTCAACTCCCCAAAACAGATGGTGTTCCCGTTACTGTCAACTTACCCTCCGCAGTTCTGCAGTTGGCAGGGCCAGATGGATTAACATCCTGCAATGAAACTTTTCACCAAATTCTTAGAAGTAAACAGACGTTTTATTAATATGGACTTCCAGACACGGAACAATACACTGAGATGACTGATTAGAGAATCTAATTAGAGGCAACAGTGTGGAAGAATCGAAAAGCAGCGGGTTTAGCCTGAAAATAAGCAATGTGTTTCTATCTTGTGCTCTTTGAGTAACAAGACTGAACGAAGAATATGTTTTAGTCTGGCTAGCCAAATGAACATCCCTTGCTCATGACTTGCATTTACCCTCAGACATCTTGATAAATCCAACAAACATAGTTTATAACCTATTGGGTCTTAGGAGCATTTTGTACTTTGAGAATGGAAGTTGAGGCACCACTCAAATTCCTAACTTTTCTTACATCCATTGATGTTCTTTCACCCAAAATTCACTTAACCAAAAAAAAATCTAACAATGTGCCTTGTTGTGTAAGAATCTGAGGTGTTCATTGAGGGGCCTTCCCTAAAGGAATTAGGAAGGAAATATATCATCCCTATACATCAAACTGTAAAACCAACACAAGTATAGAGAAATACTCAAAGCTACAGGTGGGCCCCAGCTTGGTTATTTAAGTCACAATTTAAATATTATTTTATCATAGAGACCTTCCCTGATCACCAAACCTAATATCTCTGCCCCTAAAGCAACAAATAATTCAATCCTGTGTTTTTTCTTCATAGTTCTTGCTACTTACTACCTGATGCTCGTTTGTTTAGTGAATATCTTCTCCCCAGAAAGTGTGCTTCCTAAAAACCGAGATGTATCGCTAATGAATTCTCAGCACCTCAAACAATATCTGGCACACAGTAGGAACTCATAAATATTTGTTGAGTGAATGATTGATTGGATGAATGAATGAATGAATGAATGAATACAGTGGAGGTAGATGATTCCTTGACCAGTATGTCTTCCCTATCATGAGGTTTAGTGGATTCCTGTGTCTGAAAGAAAGTCAATCATAGGTTAGGTTTAGACGAACACAGGGCACTGAGGCAAAGGCTTAGGATAAGTGCCCATCTGGGAACTATCCAGAACAGAGATCACTTAGTCACCATACCGCTAACGCTCTTACTGTGAATGATAGGATCCCAGTAGGCTTTGCTTTGGCTCTTAGACCTCCATCTCTCCATCTTCCCTGCCTCAAGCTCCTGCTTCCTCCTCCTCTCCTTCCCTTCCTCCCAGGCAGCACTCAAAAAATAGAGCCTGATCGCCTGGGTTTCGTGTGACTCTGCCACTTGTAAGTGAATCTTGGGCAAGTGACTCAATCTCTCTGGTCTACTTTACACAAATACAAAATGAGGACGATAATGGCCCCTAGGTATGTTTTGAATACTGAATGAGCAATTAGTCTAAATCATTTAGAGAAGTGCCTGGCTGCTTGAGATACTGTAAACACTCAGTAAATGCTAACTATTATCATTACTGTATCTTCTGTTGATTTCTGCTTTTGGCTTATACTAGGCACTCAGATTTTTTATTTTCTGCAGTTGAGGCTGTTGTTCCCAACAAGCCTGTCACCTTTTGCGTTGGTAACTCCATAAGTCTGCCACTGAGTTTTCCATTGTTCCCTATCTTGTATAAGTGTATTCCATACATAGTTTTCTTCTTTTTAGTTTCAGGAGGTGCCCTCTGATTCTAGCACATGGTAAACAATCCTAATCAACCCCATCCATCCTTGTATTTATTTCTGACTCATGTTTCTCTCCACTGCCCTCCTCCTTTGAACCATAGTTGACACAGAAGCAGCCCCAGATTATTTTCTTTGCCTAACTCTTTGCTGAGACATGTGTGATGAGCAGAATTCTAAGATAACCCCCCCAAACTCCCTGCTCCCCTGTTGTCCATGCACAACCCTGAGAGTTGAATTAGGTGCGTTTGGCAATGTTACATGGCCCAGTATGCAGATTATCCAGATCGGTCTTACCCAATCACAGGAGCCTATTCAAACAGAGCTCGGTCTGGCTGGTCGCAGAGGTGAGTCAGAGTGAAAGCATGAGAATAGCTGGATGGATTGTCGCTGCCTTGAAGACATAGGGAACCATATGTCAAGGAGTGTGGGTGGCCTCTTGGAGCTGAGAGAGGCCTGAGACTGAAAGCCAGCAAGGAAAGCAGGGCCCCAAGTCCTACGATCGCAAGGAACTATGTCTTGCCAACAGTAAGAATGAGCTTGGAGGCAGAACCTCCCGAAGAAAACTCAAACCAGCCAAGACCTTGATCTTCCTGTGATTCCCTGAGCAGAGAATACAAACTCCTGTGCCAGACGCCTAACCTACAGAACCGAGAGCTACTCAGCGGGTGTCGTTCTAAGCCCCTAAATGTGTGGTGATTTGTGACACAGCAAAGGAAAACGAATACCAAGTGTTTCCCTTGAGGTATGCCTACAAGTTTGTATTGATTGTTACGGAGGCAGCCAAATCATGATTACCTACCAGAAATACCCTCAGCCCAAACTAGCATCAATCCAGGTTACGGAGAGAGAGGAAACTAGCTATCAGATTGGGCTCTCAGACAGTAAAGAAATTGACTTCAAAGTCATTTACATCCTTTTAGATGGCAGTGTACCTACATTTCAAATTACTTCTGGGATTTTAAACATGTAATATATACACTATAATTTCTTGAATAACATGATATAAACACAACCATGCAGTCTGTTTAGAGTAATAAATTATGGAGTATGTCCAAAAGCTGGCATTAATTTCTCCCCATAAAATAAGTCACTGAAAAAAGGCTGTAGGTAGTTAAAAGAATATCTGATCAAATGAGCTATTTATTCACATAGCCATTTATAAATAAACAATATATAAAGCCATTGAAGAAGATTTCAGATTAACCCAAGGTTTGGAAGGAGTCATCTGTCTCTCTCTTCTTCACGATGTAGCTGCATTTCCACCTGTTTTATAAGGTTTCTAAGGCACAAGTCTTATAAGCTCACTAATAAGATGCTTTGGGGGAACATGACCATATCATTTCTGCTATTTCCACTTCTTCAGACCTTTATTACTGATGTCAAGGAAACTTGAAGATTTTTTTCTGATGTCTAATCTGTCATGTTTAGACCTGAAGAGGGTAAATGTAGACACCTTAATTTCACCCTATAGTTTGCTCAAGCCATGGATGCTACCCCAGGGAGGCAGAAGATGGACCTGTGAAGCGCAAATTTCTCCTACAGGGTGTCTAGGTGACCGCGGTTAAACGAGAAGGGAGAAGGAAATGAGCTCACCGTCCCAAGGCTTTCTGCGCTCCCTCATGTGATGCTGTCCAAGGCGGTGTGGCTGGTGAAGTCATTCTGGCCTTGGTGCCATGTCTGTGAAGGCTATGGATTTGAAGGAGCTCTCTGAATAAAGCTGTATAGTAATATACCCATAAATCTGACCTATCATTGAGAGTAACATTTCTAATAGCAGTCTTGGAGAGGGGAAAAAATTACAGATTGCATGGCTGCTTTATTCTATAGGACAAAAAAATCAAATAAAAGCAGTTATGCAAACCCTAATTCCTTTGCCATAAATTACTTTGCAATGACTCAGAGGAACCAGAATGTTATTAGTCAGGGTCTAGTCAGGATACAAAACCACAGAGTAATTTGAATGGAGAAAGTTTAATATAAAGAATTAGGGACTCTAACGTAAGATTGAGCACCAAAGGATTGGCTGGTGAGATGCAGAGAGACCTCTAGGAGCAGCAGAGAGAAGGGGCCACTGCTGGCCTGGGGCTGGTGTCCAGCATCGGGCAGAGCTCCTGGTGTCCAGGACTGCTGGAGGGCATAGCTCTGGCACACTGGGTGTCAGAGAAGTCACTGGGGTGCTGCACCGGTAGAACCTACTGTAAATTTACTCTGTGGGGTGCCAGGGAAGGTTCTTCCTGGGAAGTGTCTCTCCCTAGCCACTCTGCTGCGATGTGAGACAACACACGAGTGTGCCGACCAGGGAAGCTCACGGAGCCTTGGTGTCCAGAGTTTTTGTTGGGAGTCAGTTCCACAGACATGATTGACCCCGCCCCCCCATCACGTGGCTGACGTTAGTCTCCACCCACTAGAGGTCAACCTGACACTATGGGCCTAAGTCCTGCCATAAGTGACAGTGTTACCACAGACTCTCTCATGGCCCAAGGCCCCCAGGGACACAGGGACAATCTTACCTGGCAAGACATTCCAAAGTCTCACAGGTTACCTCTCAGTTTGGCCACCAAACCTTTCTTTGAGACAACTGTGAGTTAGTCTTTCACTGTGCACCATTTGACCTCTGTCTTTGCCTAGTTGTCTTCATTTGCAAACTAAGGTCAAGGCAAGATGGACCAAGATAACTGCTAGCTCTAAAACGCTAGGACACTGATGTAGATTTTTGACTAAGCAACACAGAAGGAGAGTAAGCTTTAAAGACCATTGTAATCCAGCAAATGGTTTAAGAAATACCAGTGTGCAATGCAAGGCATACAAAGCAAGGGCAAATTTTTGTGTATTCCTTACAAGGAGATCACAGTACTCTTTGTCTTTGCATTCAGCTTGCAAAGACAACTGGTGGACATTTTTCCATCGAGGAAAGCAACTCCCACCAACTCTGGCCCTTCCACTCTGCTTGGAATCCCCTGCACCAAATCCCTAGAAAATAAGAGCCTCTCAGGAGACTTTGAAGATTAGTTCAGGCTAATTGCTGTCAGATAAGTAGTGTCTAGCAGCTGTTTAAAATAAGAAAGACAAAAAAAGCAAAGATGGGTTCTTTTGAGGCAAGAAGAATTTGGATTCAACTTAAGGACAGTTTGCTAACTAAGGAGAACATGGAAAATGAATATAGTTATGAAGGTTTATGGAGCCTCTTCTTATCTGGGGAGGAAAAACCAGAAAGTGTCTCCCTTTATTTGTGGGGGGGCAGTTTTAATTTAGAACTGATTTCACAAGGTTTCCTTTGTTATTTTTGAAACACTCCCAATCCCAGAAGCTAACCCACATCAAGAATAAACTCAGCAAATCAGGCTACAGAAGCAGCGTACAATGTGTGAGTAGACAGAGTGTATGGGCGGCACCCCCATTTCAGGTGAAAGTGCGTCAATTTTGGAGCACTGTACTGAGGTTGTTCATGATGGCAGTAGTCAAAAAGAGCAGAAACTTTATTGCAGGTGCACTACAGGAAATGTGACTCCTGTTTAAAAAAAGCAAATGCCTTAGAACAGGACTTCTCTCCCCGGGGAGGCACACAGTCCATGATGGCTTTGCATCCATTCGGCAGCCCACGCTCTGCCCGCAGTTCTTCAGAGACCATGTCAGATCGGATCTACCGCCTCATCAGCATTCATGAATATGTATTATTTGTTAGCCACCAACATACCACAAAAAAAAAGCTTTATTCCAAACAATGTTGACATGAACTCGGGCTCATGACTTCTTCCAGACACCAAACGTTTTGGGCAGCCAGATGGTAGCCTGATTTTAAGGCTGGAAAAAAAATTGATGGGCTTTCACGTCCATGTCCCTTTTTGCCTAGGAGTCTGTAGACGACTTTGAGGCGGATTTCACTGTGAACAAAGACTCTGGGTGGGAAAAACAAAACAAAGTGTCTCTACGTCCTGACATTGGAGGCAGTGGCCGGTCTGCTGTTCTAATTACTTCACATCCACCTCCAGTGGAAGTCAAATCCCCACGTTTAGTGTTGAAGACATTTACTATAGGACCATTTTCTGCGAGGCCTTGTAGAGTATGAACTAAGCAGTCTTATCCTCTGCCCTAGAAGAGATGATGCATTTATTACATTCAGTGAGTGTTTATTGAGTGCTTACTATGCTGGGCACTGCTCTGTAAGCTGGGATTACAGGAGATGTGAGAGTCACCCAGATCCCTGAGCTCACAGTCCTTGGTTATTACAGAGTTAGCTCAGTTATCTCCCCCACACTGATGTTAGTGGGGGACAGACAACAGAGAATAAGAATGATGTGCAGTGAGTTAGAGGACACTAAACGGCAAGAAGAGACTTCGGCAGAAAGGTTGCAATTTGAGGCAGGGTGGCCAGGAAAGGGCTGCCTGAGAATGTGGGGGCCCGGAGCCTGCCACCTGAGACCTCACTGTGAGGTGACTGATTCAGGAACGGTAGGTCCCGAGCTTATCTGGTCCATGGATATGAGATCAACCAGGAATGGGGGGCGCGGGCAGTGCCCCAGACATCAGCAGCATGTGCTGGCATCAGCCAGGATGTCCGCCAAAGGCACAAGTGTCTGTGTTGAGCTGAGTTATGGTGGTGTCCTGGGGGCAGGGCGTTGGAGGAACTCCTGAGAGAAGAGAAGGCTGATGTCATCTGACCACATTGGAGAGCTTCTCTGGAATAATGATTTTCTTGGGACAAACAGTGCCCTTTCCATGGAAGACATTAGCTGAGACTTTTCCAAAGGCAGCAAAGTAAAGGCCTAGAAGCCAGTTCCCCTTCCTCATCCTCCCAGTCCATTATTGTCTCTGCCCCTTCACTCCCTCCACTCAGCCCCATCAAGGCCTTGGGGACTAAGCAGAGCCCCTCTCGGGCCAGCCCCATGCATCCCGCAGTGGTATGGGAGACAGACATACAGGGTAGTGCCAGAGCAGCTAAGCCAGAAAGTAATAATACAAACAACTTTCTGTCACATGCTTTCGATTTTCATTCTGTAAAGCCTAAAGGGGCCGCACCACTTGCCCCTTTTACAGCAAATGTAGCTCTCCGTTACAGGCTGGCACTAGCTGGGTTCCTCTCCTGTTCCTTGGTGCTGGGAGGCACAGCCAGCTGCATGGCCAAGACCCTACAAATCACCCCATAAGTTTTTCTTTATTAATATCTTCTGCTTAATTAAGGGACATGCCGTTTTCTATCCATCAGCTCGGTGTGCTCCAGTCATCCCTCATCACTGCATTCCTAGTAGAAGTAGGTCTGATGCTTTAGGAAAATGAAAAGATCAGGGACATACTGGCCCCCAAAGCCCGTGGGATAACATCTGACACAGTGCCCCTGCCTCGGGAATCCTTTAAGCAGGAGACAGTGGCTAGTGATCCTGGTAGTGGGAGATGCTTTCGGTGCCTGTACCCTCCAAAGGTGGGAGCTTTGATTCATCGGGCCATTTAGATACTGCGTATCTAACAGGCTTAACATATTTATAGTAGATACTCCATGGTACATGATAGAGAAAACTACAGCTTTTCGTTATTAGAAAAACCTCACTGTGGACGATGTGTGGAATCCCATGAGGCAAAGTCATTGTTGAGGCAAAGTAGACATTGTTTACACATGGTTATTTTTGTCTTTAGCTGTACAGTGTCCCGTCCAATGCCTTTGTTCCAATGTTACTTAGATTGATGCCTCCCCCCGACCCCCGCCGTTATTGTGCCATGCACACGTGACAAAATTAGGTCCAAGCTCCTTTCCACCCAGAGGTCTCCAACATCGTGGTTGAGTTTTTCTGTTAACTTGCACATAACGAGGCTTACTTTTTGTTATACATAATTTTGGGGGTTTTAACGAATCTAAGGTTGTGTCTCCAGAAACACAGTACCACATAAAAGAGTTCCACCAGCCCCCTAAAATTTCCCTGTGTCTGCTTACATTTAACCAGTCTTCATCCCCCATTCCTCGGCAACCACCCATCTGTTTTCCACCCCTATAATTCATGCTGCTGTCCCATAGTGTCATGTGAAATGGGACTAATGACACACTGTGTAGCCCTTCACTTCCGCCTTCTTTCACGTAGCAAAACACATCTGAGATTCTTTCTTGTTGTCTCGAGGATCAGCCGCTCATCTTTTTATTGCTCAGTAGTATCTGTTGCGTGCATATGCCATCCCTTCACCTGTTGAAGGGCACCTTGGTGCTTCTGGTCAGTTAATTCTCTTTCTCCTAGGGGTTTGGATTATTCATTCAGAAACTAATCTGCATGTATGCTAAGGCCTAAACAACGAAGTAAATAGATCGTAAATAATGGGTGCCGGCTTTGGCAATGTGAGAGCAACAAGTCACAAATAAGCAGGCAGAAGTGAAGGAAAGGCTAGAGTGATTCTTGGAGTGGTAGCTTAAAGGTGGAGACATCAGTAAGATTTATTTTTGCATCGATAAATCCAGAAATAGAGATACATATTTATAGATGGATTAATATGCATAATATATTCCATCCCTGTCTCCTGAGACAGCCTAGAAGCAATGATGGCTCAGTAGGATGAGCGCACCTAGTGTCCATTTCATGGTTTCTACACACCATTCACAAACAGAAGGACACAGGTATCCTTGGAGAAATGAGGAACAGGTGATTCTGGGCTCGAGCCAAAGAAATGCAGGATGGCTCTGAAGCACCTTGTAGCAATGTGGTGTTGTACTAAGATGAGGAAGTGCTCAAAAAATAGATAAATAAAAAGGATTTGGCCACATCAAAAGCCATAAGAGTCAACCTGAAATAGACCTTAGATGCCAAAACCGAAATGATTTGAGGAACAATGTAATGATGATAGTATTGTAATACATATACATGAGTGCATACTGACATGAATATGTACGTGAAGAGGAACAAAGAAATATTTTTTAATAGAAGAATCTGCAATAATGTAGGTAGAAAACTCCCCCTCTAGGAGAGAAAGCTTCACTCCCCTCTCTTGTGTTGGCTGACTTAGTGACTCTCTTCCAAAGAATAGAACATGGAAAGGGGAAAATCATCACTTCCCTTCCAGGTATCACTTCCCTTCCAGGTATCAGTGGAGAAACCTGGCTGATACCATCTTAATCAAATAATCCAGATTAGCATCACTTGTGATAAGACATATCGATGGCATGCACCCCCTGATAGGATACCCACCTTGCCTCTATGGTACTTTTTCCCCAAAACCCTTAACCCCATTATAAAGTACAGCTGAGGGACCGTCTGTAATGTTCCTGGCCAGCACCCTTCAAAACGGCCAAGGTTGTGAAGGAGAAGACTGGGAAACTCTCACAGAGCAGAGGACACAAAGGAGGCATGACAAATCCATGCAGTGCGGGGTCCTGAATCAGATCATGGAATAAGAGAAGGACGTCAGTGGAAAAACTGGTGACATCCAAAGGGTCTGCAGCTCAGTGAATGGGATTCTCCCAGGGTTCATTTCTTCGTTGTGGCAAAGGCAGCACAGTTACATCAGATGTTAACATTACAGGAAGCCGGAGCGGTGGCCACTTCCTGTTCCAATTTGGCAACTTTTCGGGAAATCTAAAACTTGTTCCAAAATAGAGAGTTAAAACAAATGGATACATACACATGTGTGCATGCCTAAGTAAATAAATTATATGTTATTATAAATGATTTATTTTCCAAACACAACAGACAAATGGGTGTGCGATGCCATGCAGAATTAGAGTAGGGGGGAAAGACTTGTTGCCCCTGATCTACAAATCCCACGCCTTGAGTACACACTTCAGATTTTCTAGAGGAAGGTGAGAAGTACATGAAAAGGATGATGAGGAATCGAGGAGAAAAAGGGGAAATGACAAGTGAGAAGGTACACATACTGACAACATTCAAACCTGTACAAGCCATCAGCAATTCTTCCTAATGGCTTGCGCGTCAAGATGGTTTGGAAAAATTCAGAAGCAGTGGCGGTCAACCAAATGGTGAGGGGTCAGAAGCTGTCTGGAAATTCTCAACCGTGCATTCGACACTGCTGCTAGAGATACGTGGACCTGCCCCCCAAGGCCTGTGTATTCACAGAACCATTGCTGTGCTTCTCTCCTAGAGAAGGAGATCATTTGAGAGCAGAATGGCTGTTTTGTTGTGTTGTGTTGTGTTGTGTTGTGTTGTGTTACTGTTACTGTTTAATTACGAACGATGACGTTTAACTCTTTTCAGAGCAAAACACGTCCCCTGAAGGAATAGCAAACAATGGGGCAGAAAGTCCGCCAGAAACGACAGGGCAGGGTTTGGCTGCGTTTGACCCAGGCAACCATGACTGCGGGGCCATCGGTTCCATATTCATCTCCGCAGAGTGGTGCTGAGCCCTTTTCCAGGCGCAGTAACGCCGCAAGGCCTGCTGGGAAAGCTGTTCGGTACCAGTCCAGCACGCTGCTCACTTGAGAGGAAATCCAATTCCCTTTCAGTCCCAGCGCGGTGAACACGTGGCACATTGACCCCCTGCGTGCTTTCGATAATGAGGAGAGTAAATCTAAGTCACGCCCTACAATGAATGGGCGGCTACGGCATCAAAAACGCGCGGGCCAGGGTTTGTCCCTGACGCCTCCTCGAAATGATTTCCCTGTGTACGCGTTTTATGATGGGTCCGGTTATTAAAGGTCTGAGGCTCTTCGGGAGAAGTATGAGCAGGAGCAGCCAGACATAGGGTGCATATATTTTTATAATATAAACAAAGACATGTTGGTTTTTTAATGTTTATCATATATATCCATTTTTACATTAACTATAGGAAGGAAGGTTTATACCAGCAGGGTGTATCTAAGCCATTTCCACACACCCTCTCATATATCCTTGGAAGGATTTTCTCCCTCAGACGCTGTAGCAGGACGTTTTGTGACTTTGGGGAAGAATGTATAGGTGGTATGAGGGGGCCTTAAGCTGCACCCACGTGCCAATTGGTTTCGATCATGTCATTTCCTCGGATGCTTGCAATGCAGCCCTAAGAATAATGACTGTGCAATGTGGCCGTGCTGAAAACAGCTTTTTCAGTGCCAGAAAAAGATGATTCATACTTGGCACAGGAGCCGTTTCTGGGAACTGTCAGAACAAAGGACCGAGGTAATTCACTCAGGGGTTCCATCATCATCCACCTCAATTTGGAAAGGATGGCGCATCACTAAATGCATTCGATTGACACAGTTACATATCTCTGGGTACAACACGTACCCATCTATTTGGGAGGCACGTATCTATACTACAGATGTGTCCATACGTGCACACCTACAGTAGGTATGCATTTGTTTGAAGGACAGAGATATATCCAATTGTAGGATGTAGTTATTCCTCTTTCCCAAATTTTAATTATGTGGTCTCAGAGAGTTTGCATGACACCCACCTGAAAACAGGAGATTGGCTGGAATCCAATGTCTGCCACCATATCTAATCTTTTCCCAGAAATTACTAAAACCACACTGCGGGGGAAAAAAGAAACATGCACGATCATTTTGTCCACTTCTCCTGCCTGCCATTGTATCTAATCTTTTCCCAGAAATGACTAGAATCACCTTGAGAAAATAAAAACACGCATGATCATTTTGTCCACTTCTTTGGCCCCCCACCAAGTTCCGCCAGCAGCAAGCTTCTAGACACTTGAGTCATCAGTGCTCCTGGTGGCAGGACTCCCCACCACTGCCTGGAGGAAACTGTGTCCTTGGAGACCAGAGGGAACGTCCCCACCCCTCTACAGAGCGTCTTCTGAGCAGGTTCCTGAGCACCTCACTGGACCACCGGGTTGTCACCTTCTTCCTCAGCTCTGTGTCAGACTGCACCCTTATGTCTCTTCATCTTTCCTCAAAAATCCATTCTCTCTGTCCCTGAATCATTTTCATTGATCTCTGTTGATTTTCTCTAATACGGTGGCACCTATCTGCGCGCGAACTACTTTACTCATCTCTACCGTTCAACACCCTGCCTTAGCCGGGCATCTACATAGCACGTCACGTGGGGGATGCCAGCTCACCCACTCCCCACCACTGCCCAAAACTCATGCACACAGTGCGATGAAGACCTGCCGACTCGCTGCTCGCCCACGCTGTGGCTCCTGTGATTTTTTTTTTTTCTAGATCAGATTCTGCTATGGACACAGCTTCCTATTTCCATATGTTTGATATACTTTCCAGGTTATGACTCTGAATGCCTAAGGCCACCTGTCCAACTTTCCATCCACAATCCTACTTCCTGCCTCCTTACTAAACTGCACTGCACATCAGCCGAAATTTTAAAAACTGCCTTAGTGTCAGGGGGATCAAGTAGAGATTTTTCTTTTCCGATGAAAAGTTCTCCGGTTTTGCAAAGACAAGGAGCTAGTGGTCCACGTGAATACTTCTTCTAAGGCGTAGCAGAGAATAGAGGGGAAGTAACACAGGAATCTCAGGTTTGTCGCTTGCTCACTGGGATCCAGTATGGGGGGGATGCAGCAACGGAAAGTGTGAGCCCCACTTATGGGGTGGTGACGATAATCGCCACCATTCGTGAGCACGTTATCATGAACCAGCCACTATTTTAAGGTTTTTTTCATGCATCTCATTTAAACCTAAAGCAAATATTTGTGAGAGACACAATTAGTGTGGCCTTTTTTTTATACCTGCAGAAACTAAGGCAAGAAACACTCGAAACATGCTCAAGGTCAGTCTAGCTCCCTACCTACTACTAAGCTGTCAGAGTGTGGGACTCTTTCCTAGACACCGGCACAAAGATGTGCAGGTCTACTCACTTTCTCGTGTCACAAGCCTACAGTTGGGAAGCGGAAGTGATAGCACCAGGGAAAGGATGGCTGAGGGATCTGCCCTGGCCTCGGTTACCAAAAATATACATGCAAAACTTTTCTTGGAGACTCAAATTTCCAAGGATGTTATGTCAACTAAGCACTGTTCAGGGAAAGTAAAAAGTTCTGGCTGGAAAAATGCTGCTATTTCTATGTGGCTTTTTTTAAAAAAGCTTTTAAAAAATTAGTACTTTATTGAGTCCTCTGTAAAAATTGTGTGCCTGGTGAATGACAGATTGATTCTCCTCCGAAAGAATATTCTTAAAACTCACATGGATCGTGACATCTTTCTTTGTGAAATTTGCTTCATCTACTCGGGTTTCTTCGCTGCTGCTTTGTGCAACTCTAGCTAGAAAGAATGAATTCAGAGGGAAAGGTGTTGGGCATCAGGTTTTTCCCACCTACAGCACCCCTTTGGCCCTCGCCAGAAAAGAAAAACAAGACGCCAGCCTGTCTGTGAGGGAGGCCAGCTCAGCTGAGCTAAAATCAAATCTATATTCTTCAAATTTCCCTGTCTGTGTCCCTTATTATGTTAAAATGAGAAGTAGTATTTCCAGAAGATTCGATTTATGTTCCAAGGGACCTGAGAACCATTCTTTAAATATGAACAATTCTTGCAATGAATTACCAGCGGCCACCTCCGGTCGGGTCTCTTAGAACTGTTCCAATGAACCGAAGATGAATTTCCCATTTCTCATCCCTGGAGCTTAGAGGCCTACAATGAGGTTTTTCATCTATAACTTACTGCCTGTTACTAAGTGATTCTGGCTGTGTCAATAAATTTGTTCACAGCCCTAATTGTGTTAATGAATTGAACATAATTAAACTTACAACATGCCATGACTTTCTTCTGGCAGAACTCAGTAGATTTTTCAGAAAAGACCTCTGCAGGAAAACAAATAAGTGTACCGCCTGACTCCTGTTTTCTCCAAGGAATGTCCGTGGAGGAGTGACCGAAATAAGGTCACTCCTTATTTCGGTGACATCCTGAAGAACGTTCTTCTCCGAAAAGAGTTCTGCTCAGTCTGTAATGACCTGAGATCTGTCCTCTAGTTCTGTTCAGTAGGTTGCAAACTCCTTTAGAACAGAAAGTATGTACTATTTTTTTAAAGATTTTATTTATTTATTTTTAGAGAGAGGGGGAAGGAGAGAGAAAAAGTGGGAGAGAAATGTCAATATGCAAGAGATACATCAATTGGTTGCCTCATACATGACTCGCAGCTACGGAACTGACGCACAGCCTAGGCATGTACATGACTGGGAGTTGAACTGGCGACCTTTCAGTTCACAGGCTGGCACTCAGTCCACCGAGCCACACCAGCCAGGGCAGTATATACTGTTTTATCTTTATCCCCAGTACTTTGTGAGGGCCTATTACTTAAAAAAAATGTAAGTGAATGTGACCCCACGGACGACATCACTCTGAATGGTTCCATTTGGGGCAGACCAATGGAAAGGAACCTGTCATTTTGTGGTCATGTCCTGGGGGCAGGCCACTGGTCTTGGAGCTGTCACCTGCAAAGTTGTATCTAATTCTCACAAACCTACCGAAGGAGATACAGGGCTCCCCCTTTGGCATGCGAGCAAGTTCAAGCTCAAAGAGGCTGAGCGACTCATCTGAGCTCACACTTCAATAAGGAAGAAACTTGGGATTCAGCCCTCATCCCGTGACTCCAACACTTGCTCTCCTTCATGACCCTACGCTGTCCTCAGATGTCGCCTGGCACAGGGGACAGGTATGCATATCCACTACTGGTTGACGAAAATGCACTAGGAAAAGTTATCAGGACTTCCCTGGGCACCCAAAACTTTGCTTGAATAACTCCTTTGCCTAAATCCCTTTTAAAAATAAAATTAGTTGACAGGAAGTGTTTGGAACTTTTCTCAGGGTATTTAATTAGCGTGCTGCTTTCGAAGCTGAGGACCTCGACTTGACATTTCCATCCAGTGCAGGGCAAGACATGGCTCTCACACACTGTGCGTGTGTAAGTGCCGGCAGCAACAGACACCCGTTTGCATTGTTGCTTTATGACACGCTGCTGCCATAAAAGCACTGCTTTTAACTTATCAGACCCAAGAGCTTGTTTGACAAATAAGGGGGAAAAATAGTCAAGACCTAGCCCATAGTCATTCCTTCTGGCCCAATGAAGGGAAAAATCTCCCAGCCTCGGGTTTAGTCAGAAGGGTTATATTCACTTCCGTTTGGCTTTAAACATTCCCAAAATAGTGGCAAGGGGTTATGGAGTTGTAGCTCCTTTTCTAAGGTTGAAAAGCCTCAGAGACAGGGAGAAAAGAATAAGAAAAGTAGTAAAGAGTCCAGATAAGTTTAATCATCTTATTATTTACTTAGAGTTTGTAAACACCTCCAACACATTCTATCTTATTTCAGCCAATAAGAACAGCTCACAAGGAGGAAGGCAGTTCACATCATCCCCACTTCATAAATACAGAAATAGAATGATTTAGCACCATGCTTCAAAAGCCCAGCCCAAGACAGGCTGAGTCACTCACCGCCCTGCTGCAGCTCTCATCTCCCTGTTGAGACGAGTTCGCCCTGGTGGATTCTGGGAAAGTACGGAGTTTCAGGCAGGCTGGGACCACCAAGTGCAAAGGTACGAGGCAGACACCGAGTCCAAGCTCTTCAAGCAGAACTACTCGAGAAAAGTAGGGCAGGTTGGAACGAGCTTAGGGCCCTCTGTGCATTGGGAGAGCCTAAAGAATGAGACTGTAAAATGCGTAATTGAGGGCAGATCAGATGGCCAAACAGCTCAATTTGTCCAGGGAGCCAAGAGAAATGATACAAATTAGACAAGTAATCAATAGCCTTCAGATATACAAGCGAATATTGCTGAACCTTAATCTCCAGCATATTTGATTCTGCCTCTGAAAAGGTTCCCTTTGGCATAAACACAAATGATACCTTTTACCATTGTTTTAAAAAACATATAATGAAGTTTTGTACTTGGAGGCCCTGTAACAACATTGCCTCTTAAATTATTTTTCGGGCGTACCGTTTTATGTAAAGTACAGTCAATCCTTATTCGTGGGTTCTGTATTTGCGAATTCACCTACTCACTGAAATGTATTTGTAACCTCTAGATGAGTTCCCATGGTGTCCTGTGAGTACTCGAGGCCACGCGCAGAGTGGCAAGAAATCAGTCCCTTAAGGCTGGACAACATGACACTGGTCTTCCAGTTTCTGTCCTGGTGTAGGATAAACAAGTGTTCTTTTCATGGTCTAGTGAGTGCTACCGTTTTCATATTTTTGTCCTGTTTCCTAGCGATTTTGCTGCTCGGAATGGACCCCAAGTGTAGTGCCGAAGTGCCATCTGGTGTCCCCAAGCCTAAGAAGGCAAAGTGGTGTGCCTTACAGAAAAAATAACACGTGTTAGATGGGCTTGTGCAGACCCAAGTTATACGACACTGGCTGTGAGCTCTGTGCTAATGACCCAACAGTATCAATAAGGTGACTTTAAAAGGAACCCATACAAAACAAGGTTTAAAATGTGGTGACCAGAGGCTTGCAGGAACCTAATTTTGTGTTTCCCTAGAAACACAGGTTCTGTATTTGCTAATCCAGTGTTCCCAGGGACAATAAAAGGACATTCCTTTTCTGACTCCCAAGGCCTCCTCCAACTGAGATTAAAGCAGGGAAATCACAGTTTGGGCTCAATCCCCGATGATCTCTATCTCTCTCTCTGTCTCTCTGTCCCAGGGCCGGATCATATCATATTGCCACTTACCCTGGGGCTGCCTCGGGCTGACCCCCAGGCAGGGGGCACTGGAGAAGGAGCTAGTGTGGGGGGCTGGGGCCGAGGAAGGGAGCTGGGCTTGGCAGTAGTAGATGCCGGGTCCCTGACGGCCAGCCTTTCATCTCAGTAAGTGACACTCGACTCAGCCCACCATTCATTTCTCACACTCCATTGTCCCGCAAAGTACACTGGGAAGTGCAGTGCATGAAACAAGTGTTTTCTACTTGTGTAGAGTCACTCAGTGGACTCCTATCTGTGAGCAAATGGCGATGTGTACGCCTAAATGAGACGGACCGCTGAGATGATCCGGGGCTCCGCTAAGCTTCGGAAGTGATGGCTCAGCAGGTGTCTCTGGCGCCCAGTCATATGCAAGAACAGCGACGTCTAGTGAGTAGTGGGAGTGACTGATGAGTGACTTCCCACAGGTGAGACCCTGAGGGTCAGACCACGTGCCTCTGGGACTTCTCAGCCACCTCGTCCTTCTGCAGTCACATGCGCACTTGGTAAATTCGTTTCGCTTGTGGTGAGAATAAATAAGGCACAAATGGTTTCTACTGAGAAGCCACGTCCAGCAATTTGCTGGAGGTCCCTTGGTGAGTTCCGTCTTCAAAACCACCATCGACCCGCCTGCTCTCAAAGGTGACCCTGTTACCTAACATTAGAATAGCTTTTTTAAGCATCTTCTCTCGTATAAAAGAAGGAATTGAATGGGGATCTCCAGCAGTAGGTTTTCAAAGCAAAGACAAGAGGGTCAGCTATGGAAAGAAGTCCCCCCCCAGAGGCAGTAAGAGGGATGCTTGGCATGTATTTGGGGACCGGCATAGTCCTGGGAGTGACACCTGTCCTATCAGAGAGTGCTTTTCGAGGATGTTCTACTGAGTTGCTCTGACCCAAACCCGAGCAGGCAGGCTGAAACCAGTACTGGTCATGGAGACAGAAAGACGTGAGTTTGAGACTAGTCGTACCTCCACCCATGGGATGCTGGGAGGGCCCGAGGAGGGGGCCTGTGTGAACCTGATGGCCAGGCACCCTGCAGATGGGCCTGGTGCTTGTGTCCTACCCTCAGGAGTTCCGCCTGGGTATCTCTGAGAGCCTCGGGGGAAGATGGGGACAGGGGCACGCTTTCTCCCTCCTTGAGGGAAGAGAGTGGGAGGGTGCAGCAGGGCAAATTCTGCCAAGTGGCCAGCAGCATGAAAACCGGCCCGATTTGTGGACGTTATTCCACTCGTGTCTACTCCAAGGGAAGTTTATTTCCCTGCAAAGCAGAGTCAGTCTGTCACCTTCCAGTGCTCGCCATCCCGCCCATCACGCATATGGCACCTGGCAGGGTGCGCCCCCACCCCACGGCCCTTGCCAGGAACAGCTGCTGGCCCTGCCAGCCGGGCGCCTCCAGCCCCAGACTCACCTTTTCCCAGGTTTCTTGCTGAATCAACCAATTAGCTCGGATCCTCTCTGAATGCTTTGAACTATGTCTTGTTCAAACATAGGTGGATGGGGACCCGGCAAAGTCCGAAAGCCACTCCAAGAAAACCAAGCGTCCTCATACAGCCCTGATGCCGAAGTTTCTCTCTTCCCCTTCAGGTTGTCAGCTTTTGAGCTCAAGCTGTGATTTGGATTTCGGGAAGAATCTGGACAGGGATTCTGAGCTACACATTCACTGGAGCATTTTCTTACATTTCCTCCAGGATCTTTCCACAACTAAAAGCTAAATTGCATGATTTTTTAAAAAAGTAATAAGACTCAGAGCTCAGGCGATTGATGACAGGTCACAGATGATCTGTCCTGTACTGGCTGCACCTCAGCTCAGAGTGTCCCAGTGCCTTTGCCCCAGGAGTCTAATTGTCACCCTAAAGTGTCCCCGGCTGTGTCCGGGTGCTAATAGAACCAAAGGCCCTCTGGGACAAGGATTTTCTCACAATTTCCCAAGGAAGGTCACCGTCAGGGTCCCCTGCCCTTCTGCCAGCCAGGTCGAGTAGGGAGCAGAGGCGTCTGGTGGTTCTCGGGAGATCTACGTAGTGACCTGGCACTGTGCCTCCGTCAGAGTTGTTGGCGTGCCTTGATTCCGAATACTTATTTTCGTTTCTGAGATTCTAATGAGGAAAATGCAAAAGCAAAGTAGGAACTGAACATTGAGGAAGCATGCTCTGCCTAGCACAGAAAACGGTCTCCTAAGCTCTAAAACGGCCCTGCACAGGTTCTTCATTCTTGGGAACTGAAATATTTCCATTAATCGATTACCCTCCACCACCACTGGTGCTTATCCTTCCTCGTGAGAACCATTCTGGGTTTTTACACATAGGGTGTGTTCGTAGGGTGCTCCTAGCAAGCCTACCCGTCAATTTCTCACAGCAACTCCAGCAGTGTCTACCAATGAAAACACCCACCAACACGGTGCCAGCAAAACCTGCTTTTCCAAGGTGACGTCTGCCTGGATTATTTGCGAATTGCTCTGCTCACACAGTCGACATCCTTAAAAGGGGGGGGAGGGGACGAAGCGAAAATGCACACAAACCAAGCTTTTCTCGCTACTTAAACCCTTTCTTCTGACCAAATGAATTATTTTAGGTTTGCGCGCTCAGTGTAATTAGTGCATATGGTCCAGCTGTGAAGAAATAGCTGAGGACTCCTAACTTATTATTAATTAGGCTCATTAAAATGCAAGTAAGAGAGCGTTGCCTAGGTAAACAATACATTATGTCAAGAAGTCATTACCTGACAAGAGCTAGTCATCCCGACTCAAGTCATTATGGCTACTTCGCGGAGGGTTTTTTCCGAAGGCGCCGTGGGTGCCAGTTAACTGCCTTGACTGACATCAAGGACAGACACGCAGGCCTGGAAGCAGGCGGCGGCGCCGCACAGCAATTCTCTGCACTTCATTTCAGCGTGCGTCTGGGGGAGGTTAGGGGTTGACAGCCCAATGACAGGCCTTCTTCAGCCGCCATGGTGTCACAGCGGGAGCGTGTCAGGAAAATTTCCTCGGCCCCTCTGCCTTTCTTCCGTGGTCACATTTCTTTTCCTGTCTCACGAGGAGGGAGGGACGGGCGGCCTGGTGACAAACACCTGGGAAAGCTCAACGTATATTGTGCCTGGGAGGACCCAGGGGGCTGGAGAGGGGAGAGGGCACCTGAGCCCCGATGGGGTGCCCCCCCACCCCGACACCTTGCCAAAGCGGAGAGGAGAGAGAGCAGGCTGGACCAGGCCGGAGGGGCGCTGCACTCTGACCCCATATCCCACGTTTTGGGGCACTTTTCCCAGGGACTCTCTAGGTTGGCTGTGACCTCTGGCCGCTGTAAACACGCCTCCACAGTCTGGTAGCTCGGGAGTTAGATCAGCTCCCTTAGCCGAGGCCTGCCTGGTCCAACGAGTGTGAGAATGCAGGCTACACGAGAGTTGATGAGTGAACACTGGGCTTCCATCCTCCAGCCCCTTCTGTGCCGCAGCTTCCGGGCCAACACTCTGGTCAGGATCTCTGAAGGCCTTGGGGAGTATGATTCCCCTGGTATTATCTCCCCTCTGGGGTTCTTTGTTTGAAGGCAATAGCAGCAGCCAAACATAGGGCAGCTGGTTTCTGGAGTTCTGCAAATGTTTCTCTGTCTTTAAAAGTCCACGCACGTGTCAGTATAAATCACCACAGGGATGCAGGCTCTGGTCTAAATGGATCAAAAGAGGCTATTGACAGATGCTGAAATGAGTGTCTACCCTTAACACCGGGTCAATTGATAAGTGTCTGACCTAGACTTTTGACTGACGTGAAGAGCTGTCAGGTGGAAATTGTGTTTTTCAGTGATGACAGTGAGGAAGCAGGGGAGCAGGGACAGGAACAGGAAACCCAGGAAGGACCTCCCTTCCCGGTGGACACATTGGTGGCCCTCCAGATGCATGCGAAGCACCTGCAAATTTGATGGCTATATTCTGCACCCATTCTGGATAAAAGATGGAACTCAGTTACATCTCTGACTTCCATGAGTGAAACTTGGAAGACCTTAAAGGTCATCTCAATTGAATAGAACATTAGCACTGATATTATTGTTAATCCCTATTTCAGAATGACTGACAGGAAAACATCGCAATAAAAGCAAAATTTTCCCAGGTACTCATATGGGCAAGTTTGCGGCCTTGGGCATCAACGCACACGGGACATGAGAGAGGGCCGGAGCATCTGTCGGCACTATTCCTACTTTCACATTTGGGCATAAGACTTCTCCAAGGGGAACGTTGGTATGTGTATCATTTATTTTTATTTTGATCCAACTGGCATCAGCAAAGTCATTTGATTTTGGTACCTCCACGTGTTCAGAAGCTGTCATCATAGAGTTCAGCTCTTCGCTTTTGAGTGGTGATATGGCATCGTGGCGAGGAGTAGGACTCCACTGGGAAACCAGGAGGCTCCCCAAACCTAGAGTGCCCTCCGCGTGGAGGCTGTGGCCAAAGCTCCACTGAGATGCATCTTCCCCGACCAGATCCCATGATTCTTAACGGATCTCCAGTGGTCCCCACAACCCATCCTACTTTGTGGTCATCTCTTTGTAAACGTCCTTATTTGGGCAAACTGTCTGTTGGGGCCTTGCCCATACTGGACTCCAGGATATGCATCTCCTTCCCGTAGTCCCAAGAAACCTATTGCATTTCCACTGGGAAATCAGTCAGATCCACACTATCGAGTGAGTTCTGCAGGGAAAAATGTCCGGGCACTTATCACTAGTGCTGCAAACATTGACAAAGTCCCAATTTCCCTACTGTCCAAGAGTGTGATCCCGTATGCCCCTTTATTTTACCACTATCACTTTATATATATATAAATAATAATAATATATAATATAAATAATATTTATAAATATATTATAATAATATAAATATATAATATAAATAATAAATAATATATATATTATTATTACATCTAATATGATTTTTGCAAAAATCTTGTAAGATAGATGTTATTTTCATCCCATTTTATAGATGAGGAAACTGAGGCCTAGACTAATTAATAACTTGCCTGTAGTTGAATAATTAACAGCAGAAGTCGAAAGCGGCCAGAGGCAATAGACCTGAAGTTCTTGATAAACTTGGCAGTCTGGGAAAATGGCAGAGGCTGGCATGACTTTTGGGACATTCTAAAGACATCTTGTGCTTTGGGTTTCTCTAATACATAAAGAGCTTTAAAACACCCCATCCTGCATGACATGAGTCCGTGATGACGTCAAGACTAGCTGCTCCAGGGAGACGTGCACATCCAGTTTCCGACTCGATGTCACCATTGCATGTCTCAGAGTTTCTCACACTCAACGTGACCCAAACGACACTCTTCATGCTCCATCTTCTGCAAAGCTGCCATCACCCCCTCCCGAAAACAGCAGCTCCATCCTTCCAGCTGCCCAGGCTAAAATTTGGGGAAACACCTTAGATGCGTTTCTCTCACCCCTCTGGTCTGGAAACTACTGGTTGTCTGTGGTGCGCTGAATAGCATTGACCAAAATGCATGTCCAGCAAGAACCTCAGAACAGGCCTTATTTGGAAACGGGGTCTTTGTAGGTGTCATTAGTTAACAACAGAGATGACATGCAGCATAAAGGTGGCCCTGAACTCAATGACTGGTAGCTAACCCTATGGAAGAGGAGAGGCCACATAAAGGCACAGGGATGATAAGGAGATGGAGGCATATACTATACAATCTCCAAGAATTTGTATCTTCACCTCAGGTATGAATACTAACTAGTTAGTTTAGAAATACAACAAAGCGATGACAAAGCAACCAGTCACAGAGCTGGTAACCAAACCCTCAGGACAAATGAAGAAGGTCTGACTTTATTAGTAATTAGAAGTGTTCAAACAGCTTAGAGAAAAGAGCAGTTAGTTAACTTCTGCACCTCACTGATGTTCAGCGGCCCTGCCTGGCGTTCTGGCCTCTGCACCCCAGCAAAAATTATCATTTTAAGACAATTCTGAAACTGGCCAAAGAAATGTTCGGTCACTGAGAATTGCTTCAGTCTTAGCTGATACCTTTTTCCATTTGTTTGTGAAAGGAGTGTGCCTTCACCCCAGAGGGGGGAACGTTACCTCCTAAAGGCTGCATCTGACTTTCCTCTGAGCTCAAAAGGTCCATTTTGCTCTGAGCTAAAAGGTACATCTCTACGAAAATTTGTTCTCGTTTCCCTTTCGGTTTCCGGGCTGCCAATTTGCTGCCCAAACGCTTCCCTGACCTTCTCCTTCCCTCTCCATCACACACTGACACATCCAGCCTACATTTGCGTCTTGCATCACCTCGGGAAACTCATGGCTAATTTCATTATTTGGGAGAGGAAATGCAAATGAAGCCAGACAGCTGGTGCTCTCCTCGGGCTGAGCACAGTGGAGGGGCCGGCCCCTCGTCAGAGACCCCCACACCCTCCTGCTCAGACAGGCCCTGGCGCGGGTGGGCGGAGAGGCTGTTGGAGCAGCGGGAACAGATGGCTAGGAGGGGAAAAGACAGAACAGCCCAACGTGCTGGCGAGTCCTGGGAAGGTGGCGAGTCCGTTGCCTGGGCAGTCAGATGGAGCCCGCAGGCCAGGGGCGGGGCCCGCGGGGCAGGGGCGGGGCCCGCGGGGCAGGGGTGGAGGGCGCGGGATCCTGAAACACCTCCTTTCACACGGGAGACGCACGGAAAGCTAGGGATACACTGGAACAGTGTCTTGCTCTGCCAGATTGCTCCGCACTGGCCTGCACAGCCGGGCCCACGTGTCATTTGTTTGTTCTGTATAATAAATATCGGCTTTATGAAAAAAAGGAGATGTCGATAGAGACAAAGAGAAAGGCACCAAGACTGAGAGACCATTTCTCCCACCCTCCAGCCCCAATGAGTCTCCGTTTGCAAGCCCAAGTGTGCAAGACATCTAACTTTATTTCTCTGTAACGGAACACACTTCTGTGCTCTGGTCACGCCCTGCTGGAGGGATGGAAAGTTGATTTCATTCTGCATCCGATGTGGGAGGCCACTCTGTGTGGTGTGGGCCCAGCTCCCACTGGGAGATGCACAAGACCCACACCCAGGGATAGGTTTTTCTGTAGGGAATCAGGCCTGCAATGTACCTAGGCCACTATGAGTCTTGCTTTTTGCTAAAACTAAGCAACTTCCTAAAACCATGCTAAACCTCCCAAGGATGAATGTGACCAGTTCAACTACTTTTGCCTTTTCATTTGCAAACATCCCTCTTCTGTGATGTGATTACCAGCATCCTCTCCTTTGTTTTCTGTAAAAGGTAACCACCTAAAGCGAGCCTGTGCATAGTTAATGAGCACCTTCTTGTAATGTGCCCAGTAAGACAATAAAAGCTCATTGGAGCGAGGGCCAAGACTTTTGTTCCCCTTGAGAGAAAAGCCATGCCATCCCTTTTCCTCCACTGGACTCGGTAGTCCATGTGAATGTCTCATAGTTCATCCATAATGACGAGGACCCCACAAGCCGGGGTCCGCATCAATCCTCCCTCCCTCCAGAGTTCATGGAAATGGGGGAGGCTTAGAAGGTTCCAAGGGAAGGGCCTCAAGACCTCTTGTCATCTGTCAGCATTGCTCTCCGCTGAGAAGTCCATCATCCCTTCAGGCCTTGGTCAGTGGTCCATACAGCTTGCTCCAGGGGTGGGGACAGGGCTCCAGTGGCCACTCCCATAGCCCTTACTTCCAGGCCCTCCCTGCACACCCTGCTATCAGTCCAGTGTGCCAGGGCCAGGCCAGGCTGTGCCAGGCTGGGGAAGCTCCACAGGCTGTCTCAGGCTCCATCGAGCCTGTTGACACAGAGGTTCATGGGGACCATTCTGTTCCTGTCTCTTCCTCAAGAGAGCAAGGCAGGGGGCAGGTCCCACCAGTACCCACATACCCATCACTTCCCTGCTAAGTGTCCTTAGAGAATCTTCATCTCTTCTGAACCCAGTTCTTGCTCATTCTGTAATGTCTCAAGACTTCAACAAAGACCTGGGCTCAAGTTAAAAACAAGACCCCCTCCCCCCAAAAAAAATGGTGGTTAGTATGTCAATGATATTTGCTGATCATACAGAAAAGAAGAAAAGATGGGCCTGGAAAATGGGGTCCTCCAGTCAAGTGCAATTGGGATGGACCTAGGACTCAAGCATCCTTGAACTCTTGAATTAGCAGATGGATGTTTTTGGTTGGATAAGGCCACCTTGTTCCCCCTACAGTCTCTGGACTATAAACTGTCTCCGTGGTCCCTCAGGCCTCCTGGGGAAGTTCAATGACATTCTGGTCTTAGGATGTGATTCCTGGGCCTAGTTTATACCAGGACAGGTGCCTAAAACCCTGGAAATAGTGAATGTCGCCTAATCTCCCATGTCAACATCGTTGGGAAAGTTGGGAGAGGGGGAAGGAGGAGGAGTTTGATGCATGGACTTAGTCATGACCTTGAAACCACCCCCCTGAAAGCCCTAGAAAGGGCTTGCTGGAGACCCTTAATCACTCCCCTTTCATTATTTTGCTCTGTGTTCACGTTACTTCTGTAAAATGGGGTTGTTTTGAGTCCAGGAACAAAGCAAAGCTGTTGTAAAATGCAGAAGGCCCAGAGCCATTCATAGCAGCTCAGCCAAGTTTCCTGAATCTCCCCATTTCTGCTGGGTTCCCTCCTGGTCCCCTTCCTCCCACCCCAACCACGAAGCCCAGCACACTTCCTCCCTGTCCCGTGCTGTCAGTCTGTTTGGACCGAACCGTGTTGGCCTGACCTCATCTTACCCTGTAACTAGCCAAGCGAGAAAGTCCTTCCTCGTCCCTGACCCACGGGACGTGAGTGGGACTGTGCCTGTGCGAACTCCTGCAGTGCCCTTAGCCCGTTCCATCTCCCGAAGGTGCTTCGAGTGACTCTGGCCTTAGAGAAAGTGGCCTGGTTGCTGGATGTTCACACCATTCTGTCTGTTGTAGGAGCAATGTAGAAATCGCCCGATTTTTTAAATCCTGCTGGAGCATAAACAGAGTGTAAATGCTTGCTGATGTCCTATGCTTACTGTGGTTTCCACAAAATCATCCCCCATAAAAAATGCAAAGGTTTTTGGTCTTTATTAACTCTGATCATTTCCAGGAGAAAGGAGAAACTGAGGCAGGACAGATGTTTTCATGGCTCAAAGTCATGCGTCATGAAAGGAAGCCAGAGTTTTCAAATCCAATATCTTAAATTATATACCTTTTGGCTTTTAACTAATTTTCCCTTTTTTACACATTTCTGCCCCATAGGCTGTGATGCACATGGACAGGTGTTCGTTCTTGCACCATCATTATTCTCCCACATGGGGACAGAGGAGCTTGGAAAGGTTAGGTCACTCGGACACACCCACAGGGGCTTCTGGGTCTCCCTCCCACCTGGGTTTCCCGTGCTGGGCCGGTTTCTGAGCTCTGCAGCCCAGGGGGAGCTCCGTAAAGGCCGTAATGGGATTTGTTAACCACTTCCACAGGCCGTGGGACGGGCATGTCACTGCGCATCGTGGCAGCCAGCTAACAGCGTGTTAGCGGCCCGCCTGCTCCTTTAATTCACTTTTCCGGCCATGACGTTATCGCGATGCCTGCGGGGACGCCGCGCTCAGCGGATTGCTCGGTGGCTGGGCCACTTACTTCCTCGCTTCGCCCCTGCTGCATTCCTGGCTGGTTCTGGAAGGTGAGTTACTGCTACACGTTCTCTCCCGTGGCTATCTCAGTGAGAATGTAGCAGCGGGTTTAAGAAATAGTCAAATCTGTGTGTTTGGGCCGTAGACGTGAAAGGTGACCTCACTCTGGTCTGGCCACTCAGGAGTCCTCTGCGTACCCTGTTCACTGCTGTGCCCACACACGGAGCTGGAGGCACAGGCTGGCCTTGTCTGGGACTGTTATGGCTTAAATTTGCCACCCCCCATTCTAACCCTGAGAACCTCAGAATGTGAATCTTATTTGGAAAGAGTCATTTGCAGATGTAATTATTAAGATGAGCCTGCACTGGAGTAGAGGGAGGGACCCTTCCCTGAATAGGACTATTGTCCTTGGGAAAGAGGGAAATGTGGACATAGGATCAGTCAACTGGGAGCATACCGTGTGGACACTGGAGCCATGCTTCAATGAGCCCAGGGGCCACCTGAGCGAGGATGAAGGGGTAGAACCCAGCCTTCCAGAGATAGGGCGATGGCCTCACACTTCTAGCACCCAGGACTGTGAGATGACACATTTCTGTTGTTTAAGCAGCTCAGTTTATGGCGCTTTGTTCTGGCAGCCCTAGGGAACTAGAGGTATCACAATCTGATCCATGCTCTTCCCATTCTCCCCACCCTCTGGAGTAGCCCCAAGCAGCCAGGGGACTCCTGGAGATCTGGGATCCTGTGGTGACTTCAGAAGGTAGATTTTTGCCCTCTTAGCCAGTGCCCAGTGTTGGAGACTCTTGAAGGAGGGAGAACCCCAGCGTTCCCAGTGGAGTTCTAGCACCGAGTTGGCCATATTATACCCACACTGACTAGTAAGGGACACCGTGACCATCCCTGCACGCTCAGAAAGCAGGCTGTGCCGTCCGCAGTCCAGAGGGACACAGGCTTCCGGTTAGGAGTGTGTAGTGGTGATGTTGGCCATACCTCACTTTACCAGGCCCGTCATTTTAGGCTCTGCTCACCTTACAGTCTGCTCATGCATTCAATGAGCACCTGCATCTCCATGACAACAACATCTCGTTGATTTCCCACTGTGCCCAGTCTGGATCCAGAGTTTACCTGATACTGCCCTCCCCCGCCTCCCATGCCCCGTCGTGTACTTAACCTCCCACCCCCAGCTACACCCCAGTATCCCCTTGACTGAGAAGCTCATTCTTCTCCACTCCAGAGGCCTAACCTGTTCTCATCATTTTCAGAGTCTGTCTGTCCTTGAATCATCTTTTAATGTTCCCACAAGAACTCAAGCTCTTTGGTCGAGCTTCGGTGTCCTGTTAGCTTTCTAATGGTCCTTGTGGGACTCACCCCCGTTTTTATCCTCCTGGGCTTTCAGGATCCACCTCTATGCTCTCTTCCTGCTACCTCCTCACACCTGTCATCACACTGTGCAGTGCTCTGAACACACTCGGCTGGCGGACACCCGTGTCCTGTGCACAGGCCCTCCCGATCCTGAGAATGCGTTGTCCCCTCTCCTTGATGTGATGAAGAGGTATTTTCCTTCAATGTCACTCAAACCTGTTTCCTACCATAGTCCATTCCCAATCCCCCTTCGGCGATGCCGCCCCTGCACCCAGCAGCACCCTGCACACCTTCCCTCTCTGTGGATACGGTTCTGTGATTGCTGGAGTCTTCTTTGGCTCGCATCAGACTGCGATGGATAGAGAGACGGACAGGCAGACAGGCAGACACGTGTGCACCTACCTACAATATGGCCGGCACAAAAATGAGACGCTTGCTTTGTCCTATGTGATTTCAGTTTTTTCTTCTCTTAGTTAATAGAAGGCAGTAATGGGGAATAGTTAAAAGCCTTCAACTCTTCACAAAAATATGGTGGTGATGCAGCTTCCTTTTTTAAAGGTCCACATTTCACAGGGAATCATTGCTTTGGTTTTAAAAATAGAAGACTCCTTGCAAATGCTTGGAGCCAGATGCAGGAAGGGCCCCATTTCTGGGGGCTCCCTGCGCAGGAGGGCTGAGCGAGCTGAGTCAGCCTCATGTCCGCTGTGCCCCCTGGGCCCCTGCAGCCCCTGGCCCACACGGAGGTCTGGGGCTCACGCTGCCCAGCCGCAGAGACTCAGTGCCAATCTCTGGCTCCCTGCCTCGCGTGCCAGCGAGGGCACCAATTAGTGCAGGCTGTGATGTGGAGGTGGGTCCTTGGAGGACCAAAACCCCTCCCCACTTTCTTGGCAGAGGCCACTGGAAGGGCCCTCAGATGTCAACAGCTTTCCATCACTCCCGCTGGACTCAGGGGGCTTCCCAGCACCTGGCCCTGAGTCAGCCTGGCTTCAGCAATTGCTCACTGAGTCCCCACCACCCTCGTGCCCCACAGTTCTTCCGGCTCCTTCTTGGATGTGGGACCAATTGGATACAGGTACATTTCTCTTGTTTTATCCGTGGCAGGTCTCCAGAGTGAAGGGAAGGGCTACAGAAAAATAAGCCTGTGGCCTGCCCTTCATTCTGCAGAATAAGAAAGTACCCTTGACATTGTCGGAAGTGTCTTCCGGTGGGGACATCTGAATGAGAGAATGCACATGTGTCCGAGGCTTGCCTGTGCATCCCTGTATTGCACAGAGTTTTAGCAATCGCTTTATAGCTCACCCAACATGGATGGGGAGCCAGGTCCTGCAGAATTTTGTGTGTATGACAGGATACAATAAGAGATGGCCAAGATTTTACAGACATAAAAATTGGGTTTTTTGTACAAAAAAAAAATCCCTCTGTAGTATTTTCTGACAGGTAAATAACTGGATGACTAGTGCTTCTCTCTCTCTCTCTCTCAACTTGAAATCAATTCTTAATTTCATGAATTAAATTTTAAATGAGAAATGCATGTACAATCCAACAAAGCCATTAATTCAGACTCCTCTCAAGTTCAAAAATATATTACACGATTTTGGCAAGCAACAAACTCCTTTCCCAATTTTGATTTGGTTCCACCAACACTAAACTTATGAATGCATTTCACCTGCACTGGGAGCTGAGGCGGCTTAGGAACTCGAGGAAGTCAAATCAAAGTTGTGGCGTGGAGTGAGCCTTCGGAACACACCGTGTAGGAGGGAAAGGCTCTTCAGTCGTGGGCTATCCCAATACAATGTCACAGGCTGCCACTTGGAATGCAATATTTATGGCTTTTTTTCCCCCTGGCAATACACAGATACATGGAAAGATACATAAAGTCATTCATATAATATATATGTATAAATATTTTATATAAATGATTTTATATAAATATATAAAATATATCAATATAAATTTATATTTAAATGATTTGAATGTAAATGATCATAAATATAATTTATATTATAAATGATTTTATGTAAATATATAAATATATATAAATTGATTATATAAATATAGATATATATTCCTCTGGAGGACAAGGAGAGACACATTTCCTCACCCCAAGGAAAAGGACTCTTTTTAACTCCCTAACTCACATGAAATGACACTATGCAAGAAATGACAAGGTTTAAATGTATGAGTGCATATAATTGGTGGCATAGGAGTTAGGGAATAAATCACGGAAGCCCAAAATCTAGGGCAATGCCAACTTTCTGTCTTTCTAACCTAATACGCCTTAGCCTTTACTTCTCCTCCCATTCAGGAACCCGCTTCGCCTGAAATACTCAGAACGTTCGCATCTTAGGAGCGTCAACCAAAACTCACCATTCTCCAAACATGACCTCCAGTCCCCCTACTTGTCTTCTTCTTTTCCCCTCTGTAGCCCACGCTCCTCTTAAGGAGAGCATCCTTTCATCAACTACATCTCCTTCTACCCGTCTTCATGCCTTTCTCTCTCCCACCAAGTTCATTTCCTTTATTCAATGGTTGCCTCACCCATGGCCTCGTGTCCTGCCTAATGCATCTAAAATATGTCATTGATGTGCTTGTCTGGAAGCTTCCCCAATTCAGGCAGGTGGGCAACCGCTGCATTAGAAAGCTGTTGTGGATGAAGACACCCCACTCTCATCTTTCTCGTCCAAAAGTCTCAATCTGGGTATCAGAGAGGAAAGACTGGAAAAGATATGCAAAGATTTAGAATTTGTATTTTTCTTGCTGACCCTCAAGGAAAAAAAAATCCAGCTGGAGAGGAGAGAGAAAAAGGATGGAGAAATGAGATGTGTGTCTTGGGGGTGGATGGGGTAATCACACCCTTGCTTCAGGTGTTTGGGGATCTGGGGGAACAGAGTAAGTACCCAACTTCCATCTGGAGCCTCCGAGGGCCGTGAGCCTTATACAAGTGCCCCACAACCAGAATGGTTAAGGGGCATCGGAATGGTGATCACTGAAGGGTTCCTAGACAGGAGTGAGAGGGTGGAGAATCCTGCAGCCCCAATGAGAAAAATAGTGTTTTAAAGTCCCCATGCCTGGACTGGCCCTAGAGGGAGTTGTGAAACTTCACTGAGCTAGCTGGGCGACGTGCAGTGATGTCCACAACCAGGGTGAGGAGCTAGAAAGGAAGGAACAGCTTGGCCAGCTGGGGAAGACAGTCATTCTGTTGCCTTAGGAGCCATATGGAGATGACACACCTAGAAAATAGATGGGGCAGAGGGACAAACAGGTGGAGCACAGAGGATGGTTTTAGGCCACTGAAAACACCCGTTATGGTATTATAATGATGGATAAGTGTCATTATACCTCTGTCCAAGTCCGTACAGTTTGCAACACCAAGAATGAACTGCAGTGGAAGTGATGGGCTTTGAGTGAGGACAATGTGGTGGTATAGTGGGTTCATCCATCAACTGTGACAAATGCACCCTGGTGAGGGATGTTGACGTGACTGTGCAT
Source organism: Tonatia bakeri (assembly GCA_004024845.1). Classification (NCBI taxonomy): domain Eukaryota; kingdom Metazoa; phylum Chordata; class Mammalia; order Chiroptera; family Phyllostomidae; genus Tonatia; species Tonatia bakeri. Next base: position 164,627 of record PVIA01000475.1, read on the forward strand.
GGCTGGGGGCCGGAGGAATAAGGGAAATCTCTGCACGTTCCCCTTAAAATCGTTGTAACTTAAAAATTCCCTAAAAATTCAAGTCTTTAGGAAAAAAAAAACAGTGGGGAAGAGTTACTTCGCAGTGCAGTGCAGCCTTGAACTGAAGACCTCAACTGTCGCCCAGACACCCCACCTCCTCTGGCAGGTGCCGTGGCGCGGTGGAGGAAGCGGGACCAAACGATCCCCCTGTTTGCCTGAATTTAGAGCTAAGTGAGCAAATTTGACGGAGGTAACCTGGAATTATCAGATAAGTTTCCTGCCAATAAAAAGGAGTAGGAAGCTCAAGATACCAATTGAACGTAGAGGGAAAAAAAAAATACAGACCTTGTCAAATATGGGCTTTGGGGACTCGACTTGGTACTAGCACACTTCATTGTCTTTCTGACACACTGGCCTTCCAAATATCAGCCTTCTCGGTTCTCTGTCTCTCTCCCCAGGCTGCTGAGCCCTGCTGAAGACAGCACCTGGAATGAAGGAGGTCGGAGCGCTGGGAGGTGAGAAAGGTCTGCTTTCAGTCCGCCTTCCCTTGATGGACAGGTTTAGACAGGTGCTGATTCAAGAACTAACTGCTGGACAGAAAGTTCCAGTTTACAGAAAAGGCGTTTTCCTAGGCATTACCTTGCTCAACGCTTGCATGTTCAGTAATCTGGGAGAGGGAGAGACATCTTTTTTGCTATCGATCCTTTGATCGACGATAGCCAGTCAATCTGCAGATAGCCAATCTGCAGCCAATCGGCGACAGAGCCTAGACTTGACTTGGCTTTTCTGACCCTAAAGCTCAGGTTCTCCCCGCTGTCTCACACTCGGAACCCTTCCCTGGCGTCCAGCGTCTGCCTTCCGTCAGTGCACGTTTTCTTTAGTTTGTTCGGTGAAAGGTCAGCTTTCACCTTCAGAGCCTCGTTTGATCCCATTACTCAATACTATCTGGAGGATCCCATTTTAAGAATGAGCAAACTGAGGCTCACTCATTCATTCAAGGTCATGGGTCTGTAACGGCCCCCTGAGCCTGGTCTGAAAGCGGTTTCTCTGCTTCCCAGTTCAATGGCCTATTCATTACATCCTGCTAATGTTACGCCGTACTAGTACAGTATTAATGTCATCTTTTTAGAGAAGCAAAATATTGCCTTACTCGTGAAGAAAAATGGATGACCACTTGAACTTTTTTGCTTAGAGTCTTATGAATGTCACACACACACATATATAGCACAATACGAAACAGAGTTATAGTTGATTAGATTTCCATTTCCTTTCAATGAGCTTCACTAAAATTACATATTTTAATCTGAAAAAAAATGAGAAATACAAATGTAATTTCTGGGAAAGCGCCTAGAGTCAGAGAAGCATTATTCTCCAAGTAGTAAATGTTTCAAGTCAAATGCTTATTATTTTTAACGAAACCAATTTCGCAATATTAACTTTGAAATCAGCAGCACATTTGTCCGTTTTGGGGGGTGTGTGTGTGTGTGTTTAAATCACACTGAGCTGGTTTTCTTCTTTTTTGATCATTTTGCTGCACTTGCAATTTGATGTCTCATTCACGGCTCTCCTGTCTGCAAACTCTGTTTAGTGCAAAGCTCTGCAGAAAAAAAAAAAAAAATCTCTCTTATTTGACCATGAACTTTCGATGATCTAGTTAGCGTTCCTGTCAAGCTTCCCGCGGTCTTTTTGAAAAGCAGGACTTGTCCGTCCTGCCCTCTGGCCAACTTCCGTGGGACTAAAACACCAGCTAGAGCCGTCAAACTGCCTGACGGGTTGTCACCAGCGAGGCGCTATTAATTTACACACATTCTCCACTGTTTGCCATCTACCATGATAACTCTTTTCTCTTCCAAGCAGCTCCTGTTTGCATTTAACACTTGGGTTAATTTTCATCAGAGTTTAAATTTAGCCATCAGTTATTTCACGGGAGCTGTCAGCCAACATATGGAGAGAGGGAGGAAAAAAAAATCCTCCTGAATTTATAATAAAGAGGGATCTGTTGAATGCGAAACAAAACCAAGTGCAATCTAGCAAGGCCCCGGTGGGGAGAGCAGGGTCAGCGCCCGGTTGCAGGCTAGATTCGCGGCTCTATTCACCAGAGCCGCATCTGGGCACCTCTGAGCTTCTTGATATATCAAAAAATGATGGAAAGACACAGTTCAATTTGTCCCCCTTTTATAAAGGATAATTAACCTGTCAGTCTTGCTACTTTAACAACTTCATTAAATTGGAGGCGAATTGGGTGCTGAGAAGTCTTGTTTTTATCCAAAGGAACACAGGGCGCTTGTCTAAATGGTGGGAGAGAAAGGAAAACAGGTCCCCGCACCCCGATAATACCGCCTGGTTCCTGAAAAATGGAACATGCTCCTTCCAATTATGTAATAATCCCGTCTTCACTATGACCTGCTAAAAGTAATTTTCTTAACTTGGAAGGCAGAGGAAATAATGTCATAGCCCACCCAGGCCAGAGAGGCACACCACTTAGAAATTGAGGTGATGGAGTTTCAAAAGCCTGCTGGGCCAGGCTATTTGAGCTAGAGTGATGGTTACTGGAGGTGGACAGCGTTTCACAAGTAATAAAAAGAAAGGGAAACAGAGCTCCTGAGCCCTCCCCCCTCCCTCTGTCCCCTCCCCACTGGTTTCCAGCATTTGTATCTGGGCAGTAAATCATTTCTACAAGGATTCTAACCTTTAAAATAGGTTCATTCAAGAGAAAAACAACACACATCATTTTAGTGTTTGAAATCTTAGGCAATCTTAGCTTTTTATTTCTGGAAGCTAATGTATTGACTGTTTGAAGTAACCAAAATTGTCATTTAATTAGGATTATAGTCATCTTCTCTTTAGAAATGCCATCTGAATAAGTAAGCACAAAGTCACAGTAAAAAAATTACTGGATAATTACAAAATATTTTTCAAATTGTATTAAAATCAAAATAATGTTATGCTCTGTGGAAAAAGGAAATGGTTTTATGAGGTTTTTAATTTACTCTTATGATATCACGTGATCATTATAAAATAATAATTTATGATAAAATTATACATTTCTGCTAAACATAGTGAAGATAATTTCATTATGTTTCTCTTGTCAATAGTGGGGAATTCAGGGTGTGATCATGTAATTTGTCAAGAAAGCATTTTTTGTCATTGTTTTAGAAAACACCTTTGAATGATTATTGATTAAAAACATGAACCAATTTATATCTTCCCAATTTCCTTTTCTGTTAAGTTTTTCCATGAGATTATTTAAAAAGTAAGTATTTGGAAGACTAGTATTAGCCCTTTAAAGTTTATTCTACATGTATGAACCTTATGAATCAAATTTTTAAATTATTTAAAATATGTCCTTTTTGATAATTTGCGAATATGCTAGCCATCATACTTCTTTCTGTTCAATAGACACCACAGAGACGAAAATCCCTCAGTTTCATTACAAGTGATTATTTAGAGAAGAGAGCAGCAGTAATTCACTGAAATATGAATGTCCTTCACTTGATGAAGACGGCAGAATTCATCCATCTCTTGTTGTGTTTGAAACAAGACTTGGTACGGCTCCTCGAATAGTCACGCTACCACAACAGCTGTTCAATTCATGTTTAAGGACACCTCTGTGCTTTTTCATACTTTTTTTTATCATGGAACAATTTCATAGAAACAATTTTTAAAAAAGAAAGGAGATGCTTCTGGAGATCAGTGGCATTCAGAGATTGCCGGAACCTGTTTGGTTCTACCACGTCAGTTACGGGCTGTCTATTCACCTCTGCTAACTGAGGGTGGTGGTCATCTCACAGAAGACAATTCCCAGTTGTTGCAGTTTTTGGAAAGAAAGCTGGCCTCCAAAGTGACTTTTTCCTCCTCCTGAACTCACCTGTCTCTGAAGCTAGACAATAATGAAGATGATGCATTCTGTGTGGTTCCGGCTTAGATCCCTGTCTGCACGCATTTGCAGTGAAGAATTTAAAGCTGTAGGAGCCCTTCCCCCGGTATCATAAAAGCCTGAACTGAGATTCAGAGTGGCAAATGTTCTTGCCACGGGTGCTTTTCCACGCTGTGCATGATCTCAAAACTTATGGTGGCCGGCACGTAAGACCGTGAGCACTTTTCCTCAGCGGTGACATCCACCTTTTCACAGACAGCACATGGCATGTTGACTTGCTGTGTCTTTTAGAGGAAAGGCCCAAGGGCCATGGAGATTAGCAGGCTCCTCAGCCGTGTCACCTCTCCAGCTGGTCTGGCACCAGGGGCCCTGCAGGCTGAAGACTAAGTGACTCTGATTCCCTCTGAATTAATGGTGGGAGGCTGGGGATGTTAAGAAAGACAGCGGCATCAGTCCGAGCTCATTGGCATTCCCTGTGTAGAAATGAAAGGGAACAGGGACGAGGGAGAAGTCTTGGTGAGATTCAATTCTGCTTCAGGGTTCAGAGGCAGTTTCATTTGTGCCTCTGAAGGGAGCTGTGGAGCGACCCAAACTTTAGTTGTGCAAACCACGTGGCTCCAGAGGCCCAGGTAAAACATGCAAACGGAAACACGATTGCCTTATGTTAATGTGGTTTGTGAGGAATCGGTTTCACGGTTTAGAGCGTAAACCTCTCTCTCCCCGAATCAAACTTCGTTTTGAGTCAAAGAAGTGTTGTTTTAGTTCGGTTCTGCATAGTCTTCTTGTTTCTTATTCTACGATGACAAAACACTGCTAATTTTAGGGAGTAAAGACAGCCAACAGCTAAAATGAACAGCTAGTACCACTAAGTAAACATGGAAAGAAGTGCGATTTCCTGTTGTCATAAAATATTTAAATTGCCTTAGATTTCATCATTGTAACTGAGTAGTTTTGCAGATATAGGTCAGCCATTTATTGTCAGTGATGTTTTTATTTAAAGGGCATTTTCCCCCCAAAATAACCTTCAAATTTGAAGTCAATTTATTCCAAAGAAATACAAAAATTATCAACTTCATATAGTAAATTTTATTTTCATCTATAATTAGTATTTTTATCCATTGCAATGCACTAATTTGCATATGACATAGTTCATGACTTTGGAAATATGAATATGTATTGTTATTTGAGACAGCAACTTGAGGGAACCTTACATTTTATGAAGCTAAAGCTAGATTGTTTAGAAATTATGATTAATTTCTACATGTTCATAGGGTGGATTGGCCAAAACATAGATTTTTTCAGGGCACTAGGTTCAACCAAGGGTTTCTCTTTGCTTCATTTTGTGACAAATCACTAAACCTGCCTATGGCAATACAGAGCCCACCTTTTGGGTAAGAATTTTAAATCCTCACGTTTAAGGACTCATTCTTTAAATTTCTCATTTCTGTAAATGTTTTGTAATGCACTGTCTGCTAGCCAGCCTAGTGTGTGCCATGGGGCGTTATTAAATGTTTTAGATGAACAAACGCTGCTGTCCTGCCCAGCGTGGCTCTGCACACCTGCCTCTGCCTAGGCAGACGTGGGGACACACGTAGTGATCTGTGGATTTCAGAGCCACAGTCAGGTGGGATGTTGTGAGTGGAACTGTGTTTGCCACCCAGTAAACGTTGGAGCCCTAGTGTAACGGGGTGCAGCGAGGAGGGGAGCCCCAAATAGGGATTTGTAATAGGGTCCAGAAGAGCTTAGAGATAATTGGCTCCACACCATAGGGCCATACCTGCCCAGAATGCTGGCAGCTGTGGCCAATTGTGGGAGGAACCGGAAATGGGACTGCAGAGGAAGATTAGCGCTGGGATTTAAATGGAGGCACAGCAGCCATTGGGCATCTCTCTTTTTGGGACAATGTGTCTGTTTAGGATCATGTGGCTTTGGTGTCTTCGTTAGGACCATGAGGCTTGGGTGAGAGTCAGAACCACAAGGCTTTGGAAGTGCTCCCTTTTTGTCACGTGGAGGATGCTGGGAGGACTGTGTGGATTTGTGGGGAACTTTAGTTTGTGTTATTTCAAATGAATAATAAATTCCTTTCCTCTTCATGAACCTCTGACATTGAGAGATGTCTTTCTTCTGGCTGTGGACATAACGAACCTGGGGGGTTCCTTTTGGTAATAGTATATCACCCCAGCCCCCTGCCTTATTGTTATGTAACACTATCCCTCTGGGTCTGTGAATGTGACCTTATTTGGAAACCGAGTCATTGCCGATGCACTCAAGTTATGACGAGGTCCTTAGGTGGGGCTGTAATCCAGGATGACTGATATTTTATGAAAAGGGGAGATTGGAATGCAGAGACCAGCACGCACAGAGGGGGAACTCTACGTGAAGAGGAAGGCAGAGATCAAGGCGCCAGTTCTGCAAACCACGGCACAGCAGTGTGGCTGAGTTTGTTGGAGGACTGGCCCATAACCAAAAGGTTGTGGGTTCATTTTCTGGCGGGGGCATGTGCCTAGGTTGCAGGTTCGGTCCCCTGTTGGGCACATAGAAGAAGCAACCGATCAGTGTTTCTCTCTCCCATCAGGGTTTCTCTCCCTCTCCCCCTCCCCTGTCCCTCTCTCTAAAGTCAATAGGCATGTCCTCAGGTGAGGATTTAAAAATAAAAAGCTTGTCAGGCTCCGTGAGGGCACAGGAAAATGAATGCATTTCTCATTCACCCAGCTCCACATTCCTCTTTTCCCCGGTTTGAAGGCCCGCAGTCCCTGAACACTTCCTACAGTTGTTTCTTACAGTTTTGGGTAGGTCTGGCTGCTTTACCCAGTTAGACTGTGAACTACATAAGGGCACAAAACAAGTCCTCTCCTTCAGTTCATAAAGCTAGCAGTGGTGAGCATGCTTGAGCCTTCGGAGAATAACTCAAAGAGCAAATTGGGTGAAAACAGATGTGAAAGCTTTCAAAAACACAGAAAACGCGTCTGTAGCATTTCTGCTTTCACAGCAAAAGCAGGAGTGATGGTAAAGTCAATCTCAGTGGATATTCTTGACAGGCTAATCAAGATGACATTGATGGTGGTATCAGGAATGCGTGTTTCCTGCAGTCTCTAACATGGGCCACTCCTTCGGACTTGTGACTGGTAATAAATCACTCACCTCTGACACACACCATTTAGCAAACTTGGAGTTTCGGCTTCGAAACTAGAAAGATCCTGAAGGTTGGAAATAGGGTGTCCACCGGAAACCTCATCCACTTCTGGGCACCTAGTAAGTACTTAATAATGCCTGTTAAAAATGAATGGACTAATAATAGAAGCCTAGAGCCACCTCCAATGACAACCGCGTGGAGAGTACCATTCATTCCAGTGAGCCGAAGTCTCATTTGTTTTCCCTAATATTTTTTGCTTTTTCTTAAAAAAAATGAGGAAATAATTTGCCTTCTGGTAATAAACAGCTTTCTGAAATATAACTCAGAAAGCTTCGGTAATTTTGTTTAATGTCCTGATTCCAATCCATGGGTTCCTTTTTGAAAGACAAATTAAAATGCAGTCTCTGGGTCCCGGAGCACAGAGCGCTGTCCCATCCAAACGCTCCTTTGCTTGCGGCTGCAGAGATGAGGAAGAGTCGGTTACCATGCTGCTCTCTGAAACAGCGGGCCCTTCGCTGTTCCCTCGCTGGCAGATCGGTGACAAAGCGACATCTCTCTCATTACTCAATGCCTGAAAGACATTTATATGGTGCACAGGGTTGAATCCATGTGTTTGGCGTGTTGAGTCAGAGGTGTACATTGACCCAATCCAAACAAACTGGCTGTGAGTTGCTTCCTTTCTTTTAAAACTCCTCTCTCACTGTTCTGAGCTTCCTTACCACCAGCTTTGCCTTTCCTTGTTATTTGCCAATTGGGAAAAGGAAATGCTACGTATTTAGAGGGCAGCTGTGGTGCCCGTCTCTGTTATTGCACGCTGCCATCCTGTTCCCCCAGCAAATGCCCACGATCGCTTAGGCCATGGGCCGTTGGGGATGCCTGGGGTCAGAGGAGCTACGTACCCATGACACTTTCCCCTGGACCTTCCCACACTCAGGCCTTAAGTTCAGTTCTCCCTTATCCCTATGGTTTTAGTCGAGCTCTGCAATGTTGCCGTGTGTTCATCTGGGCCTTGCCAGAGGGACTCCTGCATGGCCCCAAAGGCAGAGGGAGTACATTCTTTTCTCCAGAAAACCCTAAAGAAGTGGACATGGCTCCTGCACATATTAGGGACAGGGGTAACGGAACAAAGGGGACCAGCCAGTATCTCATTTTTCACATAGTCAGCCCAGGAAAGCAATCACTTCATTACCATTATTCTCTCTCTCTCTCTCTCTCTCTCTCTCTCTCTCTCTCTCTCTCTCTCATAGTTTACAAATTCCTTAAATCAAGATACTCTTTCACTTGCTTCCCTAGTGCTCACAAGGATACTTCTCACACTTACTCAGGCCAGCATCTCCTTTCTGGGGGTGGGCGGAGACAGCGGCCCCTTCCCTAGTACAGGGGAGCCTAGGAAATGCACCTGCAGTGGAGAACGAATCTTCTCATGTTTCCAAACCTTTTGGTGAAGGTGAAGGGGGCTTGTGAAAACATTGCTGTGAGCAGATGGACCCCGGAAACCATCTGCTATGAAGCAACTCAATGTGCAATGATGCATTACGGAATTATTTAGCTCTCAAAGAGCCTGGAAGTAGTCGGTAATGACGGCATCTGCACCGAGAGCAAACAACCTATTTATATATGATCTATTACTTCACAAATTGTTTGGAGACCTTCGCTTCTTAGAGAAGCAGCAGCCTGCTTGACGGCAGGTATAAAATCATGATGGAAAAAATTGTAAATCAAAAAATCATAATCCCAAAGTTAGCATCGATTTGCCGCCTTTGGGTCAAGTAAACTTTTTGAGGAGCCCAATTTTTTCTCATTCCTCAATAAAAGTATACTTGACTAAGATTATTTAATACCATCTAAATCAAAAGAAAATAAAGTATATTTTCATTTCTGCAAGTTATATCCCCTGGGTATTTTAATATTCATATAACTGTATCATCTTCTTCAAAATCAAGTTTTTCTAGTATGGAAATGATGTGTTCCTTTTATTTAAAAAAAAACTAAACAAATAAAAGTAGAAAAAAAGAAAAGAAGCTACCCATAAAGGCAACCAAGACAACCACAATTAATATTTTTGGTGTATTTTCTTCAGGTCATTTTCCGTACTTTGATAAAAATAAATAACTAAATTTAGTTCTAGAATCCTTACAAAATATATGTATTCTCCCAGAATCTTGCCTTTGTGATATACAACTTAAAGGCATGTTCCCTTTGTTCATGGTCTCCTGGAAATACACTGAATTCAAGCGGATAGATACATATAATGGGATACTCTTCAGTGATAAATCAGGACAGATCATCATACGCAATGTGGCTGAAGCTAAAATGTACTGTGTGAAGAGAGAAGAAGTCAGACCTGAAAGGAAAGAAGTCACAGTTGAGTGTGTGCATGCACACCCGTACACTTGGCATGGGTACATGTATATGACATTCTGGAAAGGGCAAAACTTTACAATGGAGAGCAAGTCTGTGGTGGCCAGGGGTTAAAGATGGGGAAAAAATTGACCCAGAAAGAGGTAACATCAGGTGTGTTGGGGGAAATGAGGGAATTATTCTGTATATTCATTGAGGTAGGGGTTACATAACTATGCATTTGTCAAAGGGGTAGAACTATACAACCAAAGACTAAATTTTACTTTATTTCCATTAAAAACAAATTTTAAAAATATATTCAGAAGAGTACAGACAACAGACACTATCAGGGCACAGCTTTCCATGGTTTAAGGAAACGTACTTACTCATTCAGCAATCACTGACTGACTACTGTATAGCCCAGGCCCTGGTAGGTCCTGGGGATAGAGCAGTGGACAGACAAAGCTGCTTTCAGGAGCTTTCACTCCAAGTTATCGCAGATCATTCTCAGTGCCATGGAGGAAAGTGAAGCAGAGAAGGGAAAGAGAGAGGGTGAACGCTTACCTTCTCTAAGAAGGTAGCATGTGAGCCAAGTCTTGCAGGAGATCAGAGGGTGAGCCCTGGAGCATGTGTGGGAAGCCAGTAAAAGGCACTATGGTCCTGGGGGAGAAACACACTCGGCACAATTCAAGAACAGGAGGCATATGGCTGCTGGGGGCTTGGGAGGAGAGTTTCGGGAGATGAGGCCTGAGGGGCGAGGGAGATGGGTCTCATGAGGATCTGAGACACATGTAAGAACTTCACTGTACTCTGTGTGAGAAGCAGCGCTACGGGAGGGTTCCGAGTAGAGGAGCAGCTTGATCTCATGTACACTGAAGAGAATCAGTCTGGCTACTGTGTGAAAATAGTGCACATGGTTTGAGTGGGTGAGTGGGTGGGGGGTGGATAAAGGAGGGAAGCCAGTCGGGACACCAGAGCATCCCTGAAGAGATGAAGGTGGCTTTGGCTTGGGCCAGGGTGGTAGTGGTCGGGCTGATGAAGAGTGATTGGATCATAGGTGTATCCGGAATTAAAGATAATGGAATTTCAACACAGAACGGATGTAGAGTGTGAGAGAAGTCAAGGATGGCTCAAGGATTTGGGGTCGATCAACTGGAAATATGGACTTGCTGTTACTGTAGTGGAGAAGACTGCTGGAAGAACAGGTTTGGGAGAGAAGCTTGTGAGTTCAGAGTAAAAATGCATTTTAAAATTATGTTTGAGATGTGGATTCCCAAGTGGTAGACAGTTTGCTATACGTGTGTGGGGTTCAGGTGAGACATCCAATGAAGAGATATGAGTTTGGGCATCATCAGTATATAGATGGCATTTAGACTGATGGAACCCCATTCAGATGGTTTTCCCAAACGAAGGAGCTGCAGGGTCCCACAGGTGTATCCAAACACTTACACCTTTTGCAAAAACAGAAAGGTCTAAGCCTGTTATACCTGCCCTCCCCACTCCCCAAAATCTCAACAAGAAACATCAAATGAGCTTTTCCGAACATTGAACCTGAACGTGAGAAATTGGCCTGGAAATGATAGCAATGAAAGCTTCTCCTTTCATACCTGGTCTCTGAGCATCTCCCTGTGTAGCAACCCCTGTCACACATGTGTCATATCTTACCTGTATCAAGGGTAGGCACACAACAGTAGCCTTGACAGTGATGTCACCTAAGAAGTTGGTGTTTAGAGCGAATTCCTAGGGTGTTTGATTTCAGACAGTTTTAATCAAAATCATTTTCACTTGGTTATCCATAGAATTATCTAGAAGTAAAATTATACAGACATGGTAGAATATGCATATAAACAAAATTTACTCTGTGTAACTGTGTATGAAGTATACATTTACATAAATAATCTATGGAAAAGGAAAATTAGCTTTTACTTCTGAATCAGTAGTTAACAAGAACTCTTCAAATTTCACTCATATTTATAAATTAGATATTTATAAAAGCTAGATTTTAAAACTCATTAGTATTATACACATCATCCCAAAACAATATTCTGAAGGAAATACTAATTTATACCATATTTCCATCAAAAATATGGAAAATGCTCTTTGTTGAATTAATAGTTTTTATTTCTGCCTCTCCTGAGGTTACCAAAATAAAATGACACTTTATTTTAACACAATTAGAAAGCACTACCTTTTACCGAGATATAGTTGAGAAAATTTCTGTGCTAAAAGATCATCTGAATTTAAACATTAAGTATTTTTCCCAGCTGTGGTGAAGTGTTCTGGATCAATCAATCAGTCAACTATTTACCAAGCAACATCTGATGATTCTGACACTCGCTGATCTTGCCTTTTGCTTCTTGCTTTAAGAAAGTTTGTGATTTTTCTCCTCCTGCATCACCACACTCAGTCTCTTCAAGTTACCAAATTCAGAACCTTCCTCAGATGTTGCAGAGCTGATCCTTAATTTTGATTGTATTCATTTGACTACCATATTTAATTAAAGTGTTTTAATATAACACAACATTTTCCTATATACAAACATCTCAGAAATCTTAAGGATTCGACCTTTTTGTTTTATTAGGGATAAAGAACCTATGAAACTCGGTTCTTTCATGGAAACTACAGATTTGCTTCATAACTGCAAAGGCATTGTAAAGTGATGGAGGAGTTAAAAATATTGTACAACTAGTTTCCTCTCACTGGCCCAGAATTAAACCTGGAGAATACCCCCTAAACAGAGCAGCATCCCCCTTTCCCACTCCCACCCCCATCTGCATGGCGGGTCTTTGTTTTATGCTATGTATTTGTTTTGTACTGTATTATTTCAAAAACAAAGCTCCAGAAATACAGGCGATAAATCTGAAGGGAATCCACGTGTGATGCCTCAAACGGGTTCCCCAAAATGACAGAGGTGAGATGGGCTCCCCCATCGCCCTGACTCAGGCTACATCTGGTTCCCCTCCGCCTGCCCATCCATCACCAATCAATCAAGGGGAGAAGCATGATCAGCAGCTTAATGACAGCCAGCTGGCACCTGCCTTTCAGGAACTGTGTTCCTAAGTCAGCCTGCCTGGGACAAGGCTCCATGTTCTGTCCCTGGGTAATGAGGAGACGTGTTTGTATTCAGTGTAAGCTGCAGAGGCTCACACCTCTGACCAGACTCCCAGCCCACCCCCTCCACGATGAGAGTAAGGTTCTCCGGGCTTCCAGGGATTTAACATAAACAAACGAAGTGGTCTCTGATCATTAGAACAAGCAACTTCACCTCCTCCTCTCCAATCCGATTTCAGAATGATAAGTAGTCAACTGGCCTTGTAAACATGTAGGTAAAGAGCCAGCCTATGTGTCTCGCATCTGAGAAGCAGCGCTGGTGTTTAAACTTGGACTGGCGTACTCTTCCCCACCTGGGCTTGCCGGAGCTTTCAACCTTGACCTGAAGGGAACACCTTCTCTGGAAGTGACAGGTAATTTAGCCTTCCCGCTAAGTTCTGGGGCTCTCTGCTGGTAAATTATGTATGGTGCTTCTACCAAGCAGACACCTGCCCACCGAGAGCCAAACCAAAGCTGATAGATTCCTCTTAAAGACCTCAGATGAGATGTAAACTGCCTTCTTCCCACTAGAAAAGTCACTGCGATGTGCCAGTCCCCTGGCCTTTCCTTTCCTCCCATGAAGTCAGGGACCCAAGAGAAACCTCAAACCAGGAGAAAAGTTTGCTTTTATAAATGATTCTTTGGGTAATACTCCAGTGTCTCCCCCCCTTTTTTTTCTGAAACAGTCATGAATGTTTTTATGCTGTGAGTTGTGAATTGCCGCTGTTTGCCCCCTCCCCAACTAGATCTTAAACTAATTCACCAAACTGTATAAATAAATGCATCATATTGATTAAGTCAGAGCTTTTAGCAAGGTTATCAACCAGTTCAAAAGCAGCTTTTGGACTAAAAAAAAAGCAAAATGATATCACACTCTTTTGCAAGTGCATGTTGTTTTCAAGACAAGTAGAGCAAATGTTTTGGGTCTGGAAAATAGAGGAAGGTTAATGCCCATAGCACTGCAAAAATCTGGATGAAGATAATGAGAGGCTGGATAAATAGACATTTATGGAATGGTTTAAATCTCCCATCACGGGTGGTGTGCAGAGTGGAGGAAGGGAACGAGCATTGTATTGTAAGGGAGAGGGGCCCTCTGGAATGAATGCAGGTTCAGGTCTCTCTTCAATGGCCCCTGGCCAGCGTGACTTAGGCCAGGCCATATTCTCAAATCCATGGAGCCTCCTCACTGCAATGATGTGATTCAGGGACCTCGATGCCCTTGGGGAGGTCTTTCGAAGTGTTATTTCTGTTGCTCACTATTTCCAGGGCTGTTGGCAAAATGAGAAAATCTCTTTCTGACACGTGTTTGAGGCTGACTGTTTGCTTGGAGCTCTTTCCATGCATTGCCCTGCCCAGCACTACCCTTGTGTCCTGTTCCTGCCCCTGGAATTGAAAAGAAGCCCCACCTCTCTGTAGCGGTAACCACAGGATAGCCCAGGAAGGGAAATATGGTCACCTCATGACTCAGGGGCAGGAAGGTCCATATCCATTAAAGATGGGATGTAAATGGGGGGGAAGTCTCCCCAGAGGACCCCTCCCCCAGTTCAGCTGCAGGTCCCATGCCTGAGTGCAGACAGAGAATCTCATTAGGCATCTAATACTATAAAGACATGTAGATCTTAAGGGAGGGGGTGGAGAGCAAATCAAATTAGCGTCATTACTTTATTCTGCACCTCACAGCGCTTCTGCCAGTGGACAATTGCATTAGATCAGAGAGGAGATCAAGAGGCAAAGACTCTCTAGAAACCCCTTGTCTGAAGCCAGACTAGGGGTGGGAGAGACCTGAGGAGGAGGAGGGGGCAGGAGTAAATCCTGTTGACCCAAGACGTCAACCCAGGACATCTGCCCAGGCTCGGGCTGGACTTTGCTTGGCTGTGCCCACTCCCAGGTCAACGTCTGGTTTGATGGTGGCAGATGGAACAGCGAGGCCCAAAGTGAGAGGACAGAAAACAAAGCTCCCATCTCCCACTTGGCTCTAGAATTATTGGAGCTTTGAGAGTTTGGCTTTTGCACTCTTTAAATTTCAGAGGGCCCTTAGAATGGAGTAAATACACAAAAATATTGCTGAAATGCCTCTAGACTTCTTGCCAATAACTGAAATACAAAGAGAGAAATGTTCAGGAAGGGAAATGGAACTGTATTTGCTCAAAAAAATAGATGGTGTGTGTCTCTTTGCAAGAGAGAAACCACATAGAGAGGCGTTACTGTTTTTGCAAGTTTAATCGTGGATACGTATGATAGAAATATAAGCTGCACCGTCACTCAACACATAACTGCATTCAACAAAGATTCCACTGAGATGCTAGGAGTTGGAGGTGGGTGAAAGTGGATGACAAGTACGAGAAGGTAGAAACTGCTCAAATCAACGACAAAATAATAAGACATGCCAAAGGGCAACAAAAATAAAGTACTGTAGGAGTATATCCCAAGGCATAAAATAAGTATCTAAATATCCACGAGTCCATTCTGATATCAGTGAATAAGTGGGCAGAAGGGACAAAAGTGCTGTGTAGCAGAATTCCAAATAATGTATGCAAGTTTTCCCTTTTCAAGGCGTTAGCGCTTAAAGTCTTCAGTGCTTTAAATGTGGGCTGTGCATCCCAACTTCCTTCTGAAGAGGATGGTAAGAAAAGTGAGGGAAAAAGACCAGTTTCAGAATGGAGAGACCTGACCAACGCTCCCTTGACAGAGCCAGGCCAACATTCAGAGCGATGTCATGTTGACAGTATGTACCCTTGACAGGATGTGATGAAAGTGACACTTCAGCTCTGTGACCATTCTCCTAGAAAGCCCAGAGCCCCAGTGTAATCCTAAGAGAAGCAGGTAAATTCCAATAGGTGGGAATCCTACAAAATCCTGACCAAACTTCTCAATGCCGTCAAGGTCAACGCAGGCAAGGACAGTCTGAGAAACTGTCACAGACAAGAGGGACCGAAGGAGGCATGATGACTAAATGAAGCACGCTGTTCTAGGCAGGGCTCTGGGAGAGAAAAGGAGCAAAGAGTAAAATCAAAGGCAGTCTGAATAAAGTGTGGACTGAAGTTAACAATAATGTATAAATATCAGTCCTTTATTGGTAGCAAAGGCACCATCCTATTTTAAGATATCCATAATAGGGAAAACTTAGGGCTTGGCTCTATGGAAACTCTCTGTACTATCTTCTCAGTTTTTCTATAAATCTAAAACTGTCCTAAGAAAAATAAATTTATTTTAAAAAGTGAATAACATAGCCCTGCTCTCCAAGAACTTTTAACCAAGTGGGAGATAATTCAGAGACGTCTACAGTAAACTCCTTTCCCTGTGGACTTGGTGCCCATCAGAAATCAAACCACTTGAGTATCACCAAATTGGGCTTCCAGTATTTAATTTTCAAATTTAAAAAATTATTGTTCATCCTACATATGCAAAAGGAAGGTTGTAAGAAATCCACTAAGGAGGGTTTTTTAACCTACAAGTAGGTCTTATTTCACTGTGTAATTATTAATAAAGCACTCTTCACACAAATGAGTAAGTACCATATAATACAGGGTCCAGCAGAAGTAACACCATTGAGTGTGATTGGTAGGGTTTGTGAATGTCTAACACGAGATGGACAGCAATTTGAACAAACTACCTAAAATGTCATATGGTGTGCGTGATATTGTTATGTTACAGAATTACATGCTCATGCTTTTGTAATAAAAGATTTGATATAGATTCCCAGCTCATTAAGAAGGGGCGTTATTTGTACTGCACCCTGTACTCTCCAGCGGTCACACACATTTCTCTCTGTCCTGCTTCTCAGTCTCACACCCATCACAGCACTTCATGCCCGACCACTTCACCCAGCTCCATGAAGGTAACTGCAGTCGATCCATTCACCTCTGGGGTCAAAGGTGGCACATCTGGAGTTCCATGCAATCCATTTCATCGAAAGATGAACAGATACAGGGTGACCGACTATCAACCCTGGGCATTGGCTCAGAGCAATACAAAAGGGAATGGAGCATAAAAGGTTAAAGAAAAATCTAAGACAAAACAGGAATTGGACATTTGTGAAGTCGATCTCTACATAATCGTGTAAACAGTAAATATAACTATTTCTAATGACTGTTCAGGGGTACTGCAATTCTGTAATCCACAGTTTTATGGGGTGGGGAGCAATGAACTTGAACCGGGCCTCAGAAAAATGTAGGATTCAATTAGTGTAGGATCTTGGAAAGTCATGGAAAATATGGCAAAGAGTTTCAGGAAGGGAATAACGTAAGAAACGGGACATTATGACTTAAAGAGAGTGGAGCTTTTCTACATGTAAGAACAGGCAGGTAGAGCTGGTGCTGAGGGGCGACCACAGACACCACTAAAAAGTTTTGAAGATTTTGTAGGCAGTGAGGAATTAAAAAATTGTGGCTCAATCACATACCAGCACTATACCATTAAGAATTCTCTGGTTGGGCCCTGGCTGGGTAACTTGGTGTCCTAATGTGCCAAGGTTATGAGTTTAGTTCCATTCAGGGCACATGCAAGGGTCAGCCAGGGGATGTATGGGTAGATGGAGCAACAGATTGATGTCTCTCACCCCTCCTCTCTCTCTAACCCCCCTTCCTCTTTCTCTCTAAACATCAATAAATAATTTTAAAGAGAATTCTCTGGTTGTGCCATGCATAAACCAGATTGGAACAAATTTGTTTCCCATAGGACAAATGATCTCAAGAATATGTGTAAATATGACCTTATGTAGTTATGTGATTTGGGTGCCGAAGCTTCAGAAATCTTATTTTTTATATGTGTGTGTATGCATATATATATATACATATATATGTTTTTATATATATAAAAGGTGGGGTCACACCTGTATGTATGTGTGTGTCCCCACCTTTTATTCATAACCTTGTATGACACCCTCCTCTTGAGTGTGGCCTGGCCTGGTGACTTATCCTTCTGACACACAGAGGACAGGCAGACCTTGCTTAACTGCACTTTGCAGAGACTGTTTTCATCAGCATTAAGACTCTCCACCAGCAAGAAGATGGCAACGCACCAAAGGCTCCAATGATGGTTAGCATTTTTTAGCAATAAAGTTTTATTTTTTTAGTTAAAGCATGTACATTGGACTTTTTAGACATAACCCTACCGTACAGCTAACATACAACAAGAGAGAATAAATATAACTTTTGCATGCACAGGGAAACCAAAAACTCCGTGTGACCCTCATTTCTGCGGCGATCTGGAGCCCAACCCGCAGCATCCCCGAGGTGTGCCTGTGTAGCAAAGTGATGGCTAGTCGCTCCCGCCCTTGGTAGTATGAGACTAAGTGCTTCATGCTGGACACTTGCTCTGCAAAAGGGGGAGAGCCAAAGGTGTAGAATACGAAAGGAATCATTTTGAAAAATGACTTTTAAAAGAAAAGAAAAAGACTGACAAACATGTCTGTTGGACGACAGACGTTAATCGGGAAGTGAAAAGATCGTCAGTGCGGCAGAGGCCAGCGCCTGCCTGCCCTTCGTCACAGCCTAGGGACCGGCAGAATGGGAGGCAGAGGCTCCCCCAGGCCTCCCTCCGTCTTCTTCCTCCACTGCCTCCCTCCCCGCCTCTACCCCAAAGCATTTGCCTCGCCCGTCCTGCATCTGGCTGCTTCTCAACTTCTGAACTGAACTTGTGCACACGTTTAAAGGGGAGCTGAGCTGACAAGAAGATTTGCTTGTCTCAAGACTTGGCGGTGCCTGCCTTTAATTAAAAACAGTATTGATTTTGCTCTGCTCTAATGATAGGCACTAGTTTGCCCTGCTGATGTTCCTCGCTGACAGTTTAAGTATGAAACAAAGGGCATTTATTCAGCACTTAATGCGAAATTATGACTGATTAAAAAGTGATTTATCATAGGAACTAATCTGTATCAGCGTTGGTTTTTTTTTCCCTTGTGCACTTGAACCAGCATTTGGAAGGCAGAGTTCTCTTCCTTCACCATTCCATTCCCCTTCTCTGGTTTCAGCACAAAAACAAAAAAACAAAAAAAAACCCCACAAGATTTCCAGTTCATTCAGGACCAAAAAATTCATAGGCGGGAAAAGGTTTCTGGAAGCCGGCCACATAGCACGTCTCAGTGTCATTTGGAAAGGTGCCAAGCTGCCTTCAGGAGGCAAAGCACAGAACTTTTCCAGGACTGTGTTCTTCTGACCCCCGTCTTTTCGCCTCCCTGTGTCACATACTGCTTGGCGTTGTAGGAATGGACCCAACATCCCAGCTGAAAAACCAGGGCTAGAAGGAGGTTTGGAGGGAAGACAGGAGAGCTGGGGAGGGAAGTCACGTCCACAAGGTGCAGTTGACCTTCATTAACCTCTCCGAGGTCAGCTCCTCTCCAGCCACCGGCAGGCCTGCTCTGCCCTCCTTCTCGGGGGCAGCGAGCGGCAGTGTGTCTGCTTCAGTAAAGAACACAGATTCACTCTCAAGGTTCAAATCTCATTTCTGCCACGTATTAGATGTGTGGCCTTGAACGTGTTACTTCCTCTCTCTGTGCCTCTGCTTCCCCTCCTACAAACCGGGGTTAACAGTGTCACCACCACGTAGGGTTAATGGGAATATTGGACAATGAAAGCATTAGACGAGGCAATGAGAATAGTGTCTGATGTGTAATAAAAAAACCAAAATAGTACTAGACTTCATCACACAGATGATACTATTATAAGATACATCTGGGTTTCACAGGTGTAAACATTTTTTAAGGGCCTCTTAGAATTGATGAACTATTATAGGTAATTATTGTCGATAATGTCTGCTTATTTACTGCTATGAACTCTAACCAGAAAGTGGAAAGATGTCCATGGCTATGAACTTCTGTAAATAGCCACATTCAAATAGTGGGAGTCGCTAGTTCATGCTCCGGCCTGCTCCTGCCTTCTTCTGGTCTTGTGGGTGTCCGCCCACCTGTCCTCCCTTGGTGAAGAAAGTAATCTTTCTCTCCTCCTCCCCCCTTCCTCCTCCCCCCCTTCCTCCCCTTCCCCTTCTTCCTCCTACTCCTTTTTCTTCTCCTCCTTCTCCGCTTTCCAAATCCCACCTCATAACCTCCCAAGGGCCGCATCTACATACCTGTATGTCATCACATGCCCTGCATGTCATCACACTGGGGGGCAGAGCTTCATCATTAAGAGATTGGGGAAAAGAGGAGAAACCACCAAAGAAAGACATGCAGGGTCAACCAGTAAGACAGATGGAAAATCAGAAGAGGGCGGTGGCCCAGACACTAAATGAGGACAGAATATCAGGAAGAGAACGTGGTAAAATGGGGCCCCATGCTGCTGGGAAAGTCAAGCAGCAAGAAAATTGACCGTTAGCTTGAGAAACATGGATGTTATTAGTGAGATTTACAGAACTTTGGTGAAATTCGGGGTAAAATCCCGATTAGAGTGGGTTTCAAAGAGAATGACAAGGTGGTAGCAGGTTTATGTTGTATCTCCTTAAGTTTCTTTACAAAACAAATAGACGGAATTAGATAGAAAAACTAAAGCCTCGCAGGGACCATCTGCAAAAACACGAGATGCCACAGTGTCCCCAACACTACCATGTGCAGGAACCGCTCATTGCTAAGAGACCCACATGGTATCTGACACTGCACATGGCAAAGCAGAAAGAATGGCACTTTTGATAACCCTGGGAACAGAGGAACCCCCTCCCCCTAGGTGCCAAGAGGTTCTCCCTAGAAAGCACACCGGAACTGGGGACAGCTCCTGAGAGGGGAGGGTCCAGCTAGTGGAAGGAGTAATGGACTCTAGGAAGGCACACAGGTAGGAGACTCCTGATTATGTGAGTCAGCCTGGTGGTTCTTAGACCCCTCCAGGGCTCTAACCAAGCCACCTTCAAGCCAATTGCAGCATCCAAGGAGCCAAGATAATAGCCCAAGCTTCTGCATACTGGGAACCCTAAAAGGACTGGCTGATGCATCAGTCCAGAACAGTAACTCCTCTTCTGGAGAACTGTAATTATGTACATTTTGTATGTGGTGGAGAAATCTGCATGCTAAACAATGCCAGCTAATTATATACAGGCCTCGTGGGTCTTGTCATCGGGCTGTGATAGGACAGTTGCCTGGAAGACTGTGTGTGCTGTCTCTGTCCTGGTGACTTCCTTTCTCCCATAGACCAGACAACGATGATGCTGCCTCCTTAGCATTGCAGGAGTGAAGACTCTAGTCGAAATTGAGAGAGCCCTGTTGGTTGTCGCACTGGGTTCTCATTTCTTGATGGATGGGACGGACGGCATTATGTCACAGGCTATGGTACTTACCAGGGCACAGCGGAACTACAAAGCAAATATATGTCCCACGTTTTGTGCTAAACACTGAGAATGTTAGAAATACGGCCTCTGCCCTGCTGTCCAGCTTATAACCTATGCAGACGGATCGACTTTGGTTTGGTAAGCATTGCGAAGGAGAAGAATTTTCAATAGTTGGACTCAATGTGGTCTGATGAATGAGACAGAGTGTTTCTGGAGGGGTTATATTATGTAGAGATGGCAAAGGAAGGGGTGAGTTCATCAGCTGAAACAAGGGGAGAGGAAGTTTGGCGAATATTATCTGTTGGCTGACCCAACTGTACTTCCCACCCCCCTTTTCTGTGCCTGTCTCTACCATGTAAATATATGCTCAAAACTTGGTCTCCCCCCTTTTTGCAGCCACATCATGCAGTTCTGGCTGTGAGATATGGATGGAAATCTCTGGGGAAAGTATTCATTTCCTAATAAAAACACACAGCCTTGCAATGAGAACGTTTTCCTGTCTTTTCACCTTTTGCTCTTTGCATTTTGTTTTCATTAGCCTCTCCTTTCTTCCTGTCTGGTACATTGACTCGATGCCCCAAAGTGCAGTAGCCATTTCACCACACTCAGAGAAACAAGTGTGAGAAAAAAGTGGCAAAGGACAAAGTCCTGCCTGGGTCCCTGAGGCATCGTCATGCAGTGTCCCCAGACCTTGACTTTTTTAAGAACTGGTGCAGACTTCTGCTTGTGAGCAAAACAAACCCTATCTTTAGGCTGGCGTTTATCTGACTTGGCTGTGGTTTGCAGCTGTATGTATTCCTGAGTGGTATAGGAAAGAAGAGGTGGGGTGAAGACAGAGACAGGTGCTGAATAGTGCCAGGTCTCCTAGACCATTTCAAGGATTGTATCAGCAGGGTTCAATCAGAGAAGAAGAAACATGTGTATGCATGTATAGTCATGCATGCAAGCACGCATGTGGACATATATACATAAATGTACACATATAGACGTCCATGCATATGCACATACACGGGTTGCTCACACACTTGTGAGGAATGGCTAAATCAGTCTAAAGTCTGTAAGGCAAATAGCCAGGAAGGAAAGATTACGAGCAGGCTGGAACCCTGCAGGCATGAGCTGTTTGGAGTCTCTAAACTCAGGAAACGCCTAAGCCCTCTTTTAAAGGTCTCTCCTATTTAGGACAGGCACACCCAAGGATAATCTCCTTTTTGATCAATTTAAATTCAATTTATCAGGAACTTTAATTACAACTGAAAAATTCTTTCCGAGTAGCACCTAGATTAGCGTTTGATCGAATGCGACGGGACTGAGTTCAGCCTGCCCAATTCAAAACATCAAAAGGCGCCCCATGGACTTGATTGAAAGGTCAGCGGGAAGCCTTTGAGTTTTGTGCTGAGAAGGAGCATGCTCTCAATTGCAATCACCGTGGCGAACATGTGGAAGGTGAACTGGAAGTGGAACAAGTTTGCAGAGCAGAAAAAGTACGTAGGAAGTTATTGCTGTGAGCTAGCAGAGAGATTACAAAGATTTGAGCGAATATGTGCGGTGGGAGTGAGGGTGGAAACACTAGGAGAAATCGGAGATCCAGTTGGACAGACCGTGGCGAGTGAGTGCGCACGAGGGAGATGGAAGTGTCACAGTGGCCTCCGGGCTTCTAGTGTGCTACAGGGTCATTTACCACTTATTGGGCTCTTGCCACTGGACCTCTAGGGCCAGAGAGGAAATTATGCCATTTACTGCGACAGTGATGAGGAGCAAATTCAGAAGGAAAAAAATAATAGATTCCATTTGGGGCATGGTGCCTATGATGTACCAACGAGATGTAGTTCATAGATTTGGAAGGAGGCAGTTAATTGGTGATGTATGTTTTGGTCGAGATCTCGGAAGGGTGCTATGGTGATATAAATGTGGAGTTCCGGCCACTGGCAGTCGAAGTACAATAATAAAAATGGGTTAGTGGATCTGGAGGGCAGATTAAAATGAGGAAAAGAGGGGCTAAGGACAGAGCCCCAAGTAGGTCCACCATTTCACAGTCAGGTGGAAATGATCTGACGAGAGACAGTGAGAAGAACGATCTGGACACACACGTGACCCCCAAATGTGTCGTTTTGAACGCTGAGATGACCCTCATGCCATGGAAGTGTCTGCGAGTCCCAGGCTAATGAAAAACTTCCTGGTGGGAGGATAACAAGTGTCCACCCCCCTGGGTCTGGAGGAGGGGCGTGGTTAAAGGCTTATCACAAGACGAAACTGGAGAATCCTATAGTCTTAGAACACTTCCTCATCCCAACTCCTACTCTGTGACCCCAGTTAAGCTTCTTCATCTCCCTGAGCCTCAGTTTCCCCATCCATTGAATGGGACGACCTCATACCAATCAAGGGGAAGTTTAAATAAGGTGTTTCCCGTGGAACACACTGATTCTATAGCATACCCAAAGGTACATAATAACTAACATATTTTTTCCATGTTCACTATGCACCAAGTAAAATTTCAGTGCCTTACCCGTGTTATCTCATCTCATCCCCACAGCAACCCTTTGGGGGTCGTTACTGCTGTCCTATGTCTCAAGACAACGACACTGAAGCACAGAGGTAAGACCGACTCCATCCATCCATTTATTCAATGACTGTTTATTACATAAGTTACCAGGTGCTTTATGAACTGCTAGAGATACATCAGTAATAAAACAGACACAATTTCGTCTCCAAAGGTAGTTACATGCTAGTCGGGGTGGCGGTGTCAGAAGGTTGGAGGTGACGCAGGAAGATGCCGGGCACTGGGTTAAGGGTGGTGCGCTGTCCTGCTCAACAAGGTGGTCAAAGTGGGCCTCCTAAGAAGTCTGTATTTGACCAAAACCTTGATAGAAGGAGCCAAAGGACAGCGAAGAGGTCCCTGCAGCCAGAGTGGGGTGAGCAAGTGACAGAACTCTTAGAGACGAGCTGAGGCAATAAGTGGCCAACCAGCTGAGGCCAAGTCTTAGATGCCATTGAAAGGCCTTTGGCTTTTTGTTGAGTGAAATGGGAGCCACTGGAGGGCACCTTTTGATTTACATAATAAAAAGATGCTGCTGCTGGTTTGAAAAAAGATTGTGGGGTGGGGGGAAAGCTGGCAGCTGGAAGATCCTTTGCGAGGGGAGAGACCACTTGGTGCTAAGACCAAGAGTGGGTGCCCTGTGAAAATACAACTAACAGGGGTTCTTGACTGGGTAGAGAGTGGGAGGAAAACAGAGGAATCCAAGAAGAGCAATCAGAAGAGAAGAACCTCCGTTAATTAGAATGGACCAGACCGCTACAGGAGAAGGTAAGAAAATTCGTTTTGGTAGTGCTGGGTTCACCATGAATCACTACCACTCAGTCTGGCATCGTTTTTTTCCTCCTGGATTATTCTGAGGTGGCATCTCTGCCATATTTATTCATTTACAAATAATATCTGACAACTACTTACCTCTATTGCCAGCTTGGTGACCATTTCTACAAGGTAAGCCATCATTCTGTTTTGGTTATTTTTTTTAAAGTGTGCTTTTATAAAAATTGTATCCTTTTACTCTACAGCATTTGTCTAATAGAGACTTCTGGCTGGTTCTCTGATGGAAGGTGGTTAGAGCAGCTCCCAGTCTGAGCAAAACCGAGGCTGGGAATCTCCGTTGAATTTAGCTGATCTCCGATAAAGTCAGGAATGATGGTGTGTGTTCTCTACAAATGAAAGCAGGAATTAAAAACCACTTAGAAATCACTGCTCACATAATTATAAAGGTAGGAAGTACCATTTTAGTAGCTGGAGGAGAAGTTTTACTTATGATCAAGAATCATCATTATAAGCAGGTGATGAAAGCCTGTTGTGTATAATGTGTGTTTACTGCAGTCTTTCAAACCAACACAGGAAAACTGTTTCTCTTTTGCACAGTTAATTGAGCAATCATGCCAAGTGCTTTCCGTACCTCGTTTGTGCAATCCTCGTAGCCAGCACGCCTCTGGAGACTAGTAGCCTCCTCATTTTACAAGATGAGAAAACTATGGCTCTGAGAGGTCAAGGACTTGCCCGTGATGGTGGCAGAATCAGGAATAATCTAGGAGGAACCCTAACATCCACACTCCTCACCAGTACAGCTGGGACCAGCAGGGATGCTGGGAACAGACGTAGCCCAGCTGGCACACTGGGCAGCCTGAGCTCTCCAAGCCTCAGTTTCCTCACTAGGAGAACAGAAATGGCAATGTCTCCTTTGCAGGGCTGTAGTGGGGACCGACTATAGCATCCACATGTACGTTTAGCACGCGTTTTGTGAGCATTGGTTCTGCGAGAGCTAACGCAGTGGGATGCTGGAGAGGCTAAGATGAGTGAGGCAAATTCCCTGTATCTGACAACTTTGTTGGGCTAGCAGGGCAACCGACAAATGGACAAATAAGAAAGTGTGCTACGGTGCTGTGTTTAGACACCCAAGGATGATAAAACGTGGGCAAACTTTAGAATTCGTAGTCAGGGGTCACCAGAGTCCCTTCTCTTATCACCATTTTTTACTTTCAAGGTTCCCCTGTATCTGTGATTTTTCATCTCTGCTTTTCCAGGCTACCTGGTGGTCCCTACAGCTTCTAGGCAGAGGCTGGCCTTGGCTAGAACCTCAGGAAGAGGAGGCAAATGCTCTCCCTTCTCCACAAGCCTCCCCTGCCCTTCACTTTGATTCCCCAAATGCCAACCAGTGAATGGCAATGAATAATATCTTCCAAAGCCCCTTCCCAGACTCCCTTTGCCACCTTGGCTTTCTGTCAAGACAAGGTCTTTGGACAACAATGCCCTAGACTTCTGCAGCCAGGTTCTCACCAATGATGCTGGGAAGTCATGAGCCAGAAACATTCTGGTCTCTGTCAGATCCCACTCAGCTGGGAGGTGGAGGGAGGCAGGCTAGAAGGCAACACAGTCTTCCTCCTGCTCCTGACGCACCAGCTTTTTCCCCACGTCCAAGTAGCTGCTTTCCTCTTGCTTCCAACGTTGGCGGGTGGGGTAGAGCACGAACAGGAGGGGGCCAGAGATGCCCACCGGTGACAGAAGGAAATGTGGTGCAGGCCATCTCACTCCGAGGAACTTAACAAGGAGAAGCCCCCAGCTAAAGAGAAAGTTGCCTGGGCCGAGGGCAGGAGGAAGGAGCGTCCTTTCAGAGCTGTGCTAATGACCTGCGGGGAAACCACGCAGCAGTCATTTCGCAGATCCGATGGCAGGTCACGGCGACAGATGTTCCCAACATATGTGGAGAATTAATTACCCACTAGTAAACAAAATCTGTGATGCGGAGAGTCATTTTGTCCAAATTTCTTACAATTTTGCTGTTATTAGGGGCTTAATTTTTCTTGATCATCTAGATAACTTGGATTAAAGCACTCCTTAATGGGATCCGAGGAACATTCCAAAGGAAAATAAGGGCCAGGCTGCTGGCTGCAGAGGGAGAAAGGAGGAGAGGCAGGAGGAGCGAAGGGCCCAGGGAGGATCGCGTTGACGGAGGGGCTGATTGAAAGGCTACACTGTCCTGAGTGATTAGCAAATTATTTGATTAAAACATTGGACGCTAGTCATATTTTTTAAAATAGTCTAATGGTTACCTTCTAGTTAACAGCGCTTACACTTAATTTAACCGCATGCTGTGGAACAGCTGGAGTTTCTAAAGGAAATTACAGCATTCTGCCAGAAATCGGCTTCCGGAAGGGTTTTCTTTGGAGTTGCTGCTTTTAAGATTCTGAACATGTTTCTGTCTCCGGTCAGGGAAGCACATTCTAATATTCATCATTTAAGAAAATAGATTTTCATAAAAGGGGGGATTCAAGAGCCTTTTGATTTTTGTGAGGCTATTATTTCTTGGCCATTTTCATCAATCACAGAAACTGTCAAAAATGCAATGATTCTCTAAGTAAATAAAGCTGAAAGAGTATTGGGGGAAAAATGGTTCCTTATCTATTCACAGGTCTGGGATGCCTCTAAATCTTAAAGTCATTATGGTCCCTTACATCTTTTATTCAAGGAAGTAAATTTTCAAAAATCCATTGGTTCCATCCAACACCGCCTGTAATTAAATACACACACGTCTTGTTTTTCTCATTCATTCACTTGCTCATTCATTCAACACACATTCGCTGAGCTAGGTGCGGAAGGAACAAAGATAAATAATGTAAGGTCCGTACTGTCCAGGCCTTATGCAGAAAGCAAACGTGTAAACAGGCAGTTACTCTACTACAACTCACCTTGGCCAGTAAACATTACTTGCCACAGCAACCTCCCCTTCCCAGCCACCACTGTGTTATCCAAAATGCCCCGTAGGGGCCGGGGTTGCCCACCCTCTAACTCTAGGTCAGAACCACAGGTTAGGCAATCCTCAGAGTGAAGATACAAGGAAGTGGGCCAGAGATTCTTCTGGAATGCAACACTCAGGCAGGATCTTTCCAGGGAGCAATGAGGAGGAGGAAACGAGGTCTAGAGACGTGCAGAAGAAATGGAAGGAAGCACCACGCCTAAGACAAAGCCCATTCTCACGGCATTTCTCCCTCTTTCTACAAACTTGCTCTGTCACTGGAAACAACATTTTTTTTTTTGTAAAAAGGCCTATGATATATAATAGTGTTTGGTATTCATTTTTTTTCTGCAAGTTACCAGGATCTGACAATTGGCATTTATTTGGGCAAACTTCCCTCCAAAAATAAGAAATTATTTATCCTGGTTTCTCAGAGATTCTGAATTTCTTCCTTGATGCCCCCAAACTTGAGGGCATGTCAGGAATG
The DNA here is from genome assembly GCA_004024845.1 of Tonatia bakeri. Classification (NCBI taxonomy): domain Eukaryota; kingdom Metazoa; phylum Chordata; class Mammalia; order Chiroptera; family Phyllostomidae; genus Tonatia; species Tonatia bakeri. The sequence continues at coordinate 192,097 of PVIA01000475.1, forward strand.
GGTGTATTTTACCAGGGCTTCCTTCATGAGAACAGATGAAATCTGCTTTATGAATATTTTATGAGGCAGCATCTCAGTTCAGCTCTGTAAGTTGTTTGATGTTGTATGGCACGTCTTCACCCCCTCCGAAAGTAGTTGGTACCAGATGACAGCAAACACCTAATGACCCTCCATGTTCCATAGAACACCGGAAGCGGGGGAGAACAGCCTCAGCCTCGCATCACAGATGATTACAATTAAAGCAAATCAGAATATGAAGAGTCGTGGCCTGTGATTTGTGAACTTGCTACAACTCATTTTTGAACTCGATAAGCTCTCTTGGTTTCATAATCTCCATGCAGTTTCACCCACATGTGAACCAGTCCTCTGGCGCTTTGCCCCGATTTTTGCATTTTCCCCTTCTCTCATTAGGTAAAACAATAACAGCCTAATATGATTCATACGTTTCCCAGCATCTAATTTCCATACCATTGTTTTCTTTTTCATTTCAGAGCCAATACATAATTCAATCCTATCTGAACATGTTAACATGGTACAGAGAGTACGTGACGTACTCAGCAGCAAGCTGAAATAGCCCTGGTTCAGGACAGCCGCAGTAATTCATTATTCCTTGCAACAAATGATTAAACCAATTCTCTGATTAATCAAAACTGTACTTTGGAACTAACCACATGAGATCAGAATTTTAAATCATGTTATGCAGACTGTAGTAATATAAAGAACAAGATTGAAAAATTATTTCTCTAAGAAATAGTTAGTAAATAAGCGTTAATCTTCCCCCAGACTTCTCAAAAGATCAAAGCCACACTCAAGCAAACTTTAAAATATGTGCCTTGCCAAGCACCAAGGAAAATGTCACATTCTTTTAATAGGTGCCCAGGGTTGTCGTGAATCATTTCTCCTTGGAGGACATCAGCCCTGTTTATGGCTTTTCTCTGATGACACTTCTTTCCTGGCCGAGTTTTCTAGTTACTGTCAGTTACTGGCATGCTCCCTGGTCACTCAAAAGGGGAGGGCCTGAATTCTTCCCATTTCCCATCGCTACTCCACAAGTGTAATTCAACACCACGCCCTCCTTTGAAGAATTAACATCATTTAATTAAACCACCTTTTTCTCATCTTCATTTGTGCACTCTGTCCCAACACGACTCCAAGGTTTCCTGCCTGTTCCATCCTCGCTCACATTTGTTAATTCAGTGCATTCACTCAGTCCTTCATTCATCAGACATTCAAAGACAATTCCTAAGTGTGGGAGGCTCTGCTAAACATCAGGGATGTAGAAGTAAACAAGACATTAATTTTGCCCCCAAGGAACTTAAAACACTAAAATAACCCAGGGAGGTTCCTTGGATGGGGTGTGGTGAGTGTGATGGGCACTTCTCCCTCAGCGCAACACACTGCTTACCACCCCGGCACACTGCCCTGGTTTATGAGCAGAGTAAGAATAGCTGGGCAAAACTTGGAACGTGACAGCATGTGATTCAGCAGCACAAATAGTGAATGTAAGTATACTTCTAGGTCTTCTATGGAAATACATATTCATGACAAGATAGAAACGAAAATGAAAATATGAAGTGCCTAAAAGAGCTACCACCCTCTTATTCCACCACCAACCCCTCGGCTCCAGGCACTTGTTCTGATGGAAAAGGGGCACACAGCATAAGAGCTTCACCTCAGCAATCGTGGCAAGCATGTGGATGCTGCCCACCTCCCAGATAACAGGTTCTGAAACTCACCTCTTCTAGCAAAAACCAACCAACCAAACAAACAAACAAAAAAAACAGGTTGTTTTACCAGGTACCTTACCATATTTCCACCAAACCAACGCTGTGTTCTCCAGTTACTGAACTTCCCCTGTTGTCAGATTCTGAGAGTACTTCCTACCTTCACTTTCTTTATAATAGTCTCCCTATCAGACACGATTTCAACTCCTCCGTCGCCAGCGCTTTTAGATTGCTACAAATGTGTGACGCCAGGGCCCACATCTCATCTCTACACATACATCCATGCAACCCCAAGCTTCCTTGTCTTTTCAGTCTGACCCATTACAGACTACAGGTAAAGTCTCCAGCTGCCCTGCCTGCGGTCACTGTGAGCTCATTGTGTAAACCTAAGCTGCATCCACAAACTCACCTTTCCGATCTTCGACTCATTTCTAAACACCTTGCACTCTCTCCCACCCCCAACATGAGCTCCACAGAAGCTACGATGAACTTTGTTAACTCTGCTGTAACTTCTGAGTAAAGAGAAAAAGGCCATTTGAGAATTTTTCCAGTTACCTTCCCATCCATAACAAATATCTCCATATCTCCTCCCATGCTTTTGTCTATCGGAGAGGGTAAAATGCCCTTAATTGCTGCTCCTGATAATCTATTTGGCAGTTATCCTAATACAATTAAGATTCCTTCCCTCTCCTATGAATTCCATCAATGCTTGTTTATCTCCTTCCCACATTTCACATCTCTCAGCATTTCTTTTTCCTCTCTTTACCCTGGCCACGCATTTTGGGGATGTCAAAAAGGGACCATGTGAAAGTTGCTCTTCAGTTTCACAATAGCTCAATAACTATAGTCAGAGCCAGTAATATAGGTTGATGGATTATTTTCTTATTTGATTTTATATATAACATTATTATATTGCAATTTAAATGTTCAACTTTATTGATAAATAACATGAGTCTGAAGAACTCATTTCTCTAGGTTGGCAGACAACGTCCTAGTTACTTCAAAGAATAACTTTTCTGACCACAGTGATTTTTCATTTTTTCTCGGCCACAAATTTAAAATCTCCTTGTACTGTCTTATACTTGAAAGCACAAGAATCTTTAAATAACTAAATAAACATATTACAGACCTGTAATTAGGGCTAATTACAAAGTGGGCAAGAGGATACTTCTACTGCGGTTGGCAATTAAGAATCTTGGGCATTGAAATTAATTCAGTTGAATTCCCTAATCTAAATATACCAGCTTCATAACAAAATTAACATTTAAAACATTAAAAGGCATTTATAAAAATTATGAACAAAACTTGAAGGAAATTAATTTAGCTCTGATTGAGTTAACAATAATCACTTAATGCCCCAGCACAACAAAATTCATATCCTATTTTGAAATGTTGGTTTTTTCCCCTTTCCTGTTTTAAACATGAGATCTATACATTTGGAATGAACTCTGTGTTATAAAGTACTATTGTTATTTTCTAGCATATACCAAAAGGGTGCCTGTCCCAATGAAAAAGCAGATTACAAGAATGGAAATTTCCCAGTTCCGATAGCTTGTTCTGCCACTTAAACTTCACTCTCATCTCAAAGTTCTGCACATTTTTTGATTTTCATAACACATCTTTGCTGAGCACAGGCCGACATATGTGTGTTGAGTATTCAGAAGTGAGCAAGACAGACCAGCCCGCTGCCCTTGTCCATAAAGGCAGTGATCATAGGTAATATTTGCCTAGACTGTGTCAGATCAGCCTAAAGTCTACTGAAAACCAGCCCATAGCATCTGTTTCGGTGTCCGCTTAACATTGAATGTTGCTCCCTTAGTAAAGAGAGTTGAATAACACGAAGGCCACAACGATGGGGTACAGATCATAATCCATATTAATGTAGCAGAGAGGAAGGCTCAGGAACAGCTGTACTCTCTTACTACTTAATACCTTTCTTCATTGTTATTGGCCTTCAGTTATAATAGAACATTTGGGCTTACTTTGTGCAAGAGATCTCATTTATTCCCCTCATCCTCCTTACGAAGGAAGTCCTGACATCTGTAGTTCAGAACTGAGGAAACAGATTATCTAGAAAAGAAAGGAGAATGCCCCAGTTCACACATCTGTGAAGGTCAATAGTAAATCGTGGTCTGACTATGACACTGCTTTCCTCTGAAATAATTTTTCCTCATGCTAAAAAATCATTGGGTAGGAGGAGAATGAGCAACAAGCACCTAAAATAGATAAACAGATGTAAATAAGGGCCCCCACCCCCACTTTCTTCAGAACTAGAGTAGTCGCTTTAGAAAAGGTCTTTCTCAGTAGACAACAGCAGGACATGGAGTTTCTCATTAGCACGCTGCATTTCCTATGAGCTTGAATGCATGCTTCAAGGTTATGACGTTTTAAAGAAAGTTCACTCTGTGACTCAAAGTCACCCCCATCTTTTACAGGTTGATCAACTTGTTCAAACTTGGTTAAAGTAAAAAGTTAAGGTAATTTGATGAACATCCTTTCTCTAGTTCCTAAGAAGGAGATGGCAAATTTGATCATCATATTGGAAAAAATAGCGATAAACTGGGGGAACTGGTGCTGTTTCCCCAAACTCATTTAGTCTGGAAACCTACTGACTTAATTTGCAGCGATTTTGTGAAATAAGTGGATTACTGTCGATGGGAACTGTTTGCATGCGCAACTTTTGTTCCCCCAGCAAAAACTGTTGGCTGAGATGCCAGCACCATTAGCCGCCTGCATTTACAGTCACCCAGGGAACCCCCATTGAACCGCCACCAAATGAGAACAGCTTAATGTGAATTGAATAGCGCCCCTAGTATTACATTGCCACTTAGCACTCAACTTCTAAGTAAGTGTCAGTGTGGCAGGAGCCAAGTTCTATTCTGGGACCTGAATAGTAATTCATGAACCGCTATTAATGTTACCAACCATTACAACAGAGGCACGCGGCTGGAGGTGAAGAGACCATCTTGCTAGTGGTGCCTTTTTTCTTTCTGTTTTGCCTAATCCTCACCTAACCCACTCTGCCATCTCATCCGTTCCAAAAGAATATTTATGTGAAGATGATGGCAGTGCATGGCTGGTGTCAGCTAACCCTTTCAAAGTGGTATATTAGGTACCATTCATAAGCAAAGCAAGATGGAGAATAGAAGTAGACCACTTAGCAGAGGAAGTTTGGGTCAGAAATATGAAGGTTGAGTATGAGGAGAAGGGGGACATGTAAATGCAAAGTGAAATCAAGAACATAATTGTTTCACAACATATACAAATACTGAATCATTATGTTCTATACCCGAAATTAGTATAATGTTGTATGTCAATTATACCTCAATTAAAAATAAAAAATATGATCAGGGTTAGATTGCAAAGCTCAGAAAAGACAAAAAAGTCAGAATCTGGACTGGGCAGAGATTGGATTCGGGATCACCCCTAAAATTTGTGGGGCCCAAAATAGTACATCCCATATGTCTTATGTTTAAAAGCTATAACTTGGTCTCTGCCTAAGATCTGCTCACCTTCCTTCCCTGGGTGTTCTCACCTCGGTGGCAGGTAGTACTAGTACCTCTAGAAGCTACCTCACCAGCAATGCCTATTTATTCAGCTAATCAGAGATCCTTCAAAACCTTTCTTTGGAAAGCACAGTAAGTCTGCATCTCAGTGTTTATGATAGGCAGTGCCCTCTCACATGCAGAACCGGGACCCCCTCACCTGGGCCTGAGGGAAGAATTAAAAGTATCCCATCATTTTTAGGGCTGTAGAAGCCAACTGCAAGTCAAGAAGAATGTAACTGATTACCTTAAATACTCAGCGTCCCTGATGGTGCCTTCCCACTCCCCACCGACTCTACCTGTCCAGGTGTGCCTAACCAACCTCAAGAATCCTGACAGAACACAATTCCCTACTGTATTGTATTCCCCACAATACAATAATGAAGTTTAGAAAGCCCTGGAGCACACCTTCCAATAATGGGTCGGAATCATCTACTGCAGTAAGTCAAGCTATGGCCGGATGAGTCGGACCCGAAACTTTTAGGAGAAGAGTACTCCCAATGGAGCACAGCTTTGGAGTAAACCCTCAGTCTGCAAGGCAAGCTTTTCAGACAGTAATGAGGAGTAAAAATTATCATTCCAGTCTGGGAAAGATTATCGGTTGTCTACAAGTTTTATTAATTATATCTGTACACAAAAATAGAAAGGACACACAGGACTATAACCCTCAGTGCATCTTTCATGAATGCCTACAGTTTGTGCTTTGTTTAATTTTAATTTATAAGACAGGATAGATGCTAGGGCGAAGGGATTTAGCTAAGGTCCCACTGAAATCGTAAAACAGGTAGAGAGCCAGCTACTAAAATTGGGATTTAGTACAATACTCACCATAGGGGTCTGCACACAGTTGATCCTCAGTAAATGAAAACAACCAACACTACAACAAATAAAATTTTCTTAGACCTCAAACCAACATGCAGAACACTTCTGTGCATGTAAACACAGCTCTGAGCTCTAAGTAGGTAGAAGCCTTAGTATTGAGCTCATCATTTTCCACTTTGCACTCAGCCAGTGGCTCAGTTTGCTCAGCGGTTCTGCTATGCACACCTGTGATGTGCTGATTCTGATTCTACAGAGAATGTCTATGGAAAGGGGGCGAATGCAAAAAGAACTTCAAAAAGTTGCCATATGAAATCTCTTAAAATAGTCTGAAAAAACAATAAAGGGACGTTTCAGTGTTTTCTTTGCACTAAGCAGCGGGTGCCAATAACAAGTCCTGAATAACAAAGGGAAACTTGAGGGACTCAGAAATCCTTGCAGCTGTGTGCGCACCCACAGACTCATTGTGGGGTGGTCTGCGTTGCACTGGAAAATCAGAGTTGTGGGGTGTAGGGCTGACAGATTCTTTGCGGAATGAACAATATAAATTGACAGACACACTCATGAAACATGGAGGAGAATTTTAGGACCTTGCTGATGACCTTAATTTAGAATAAAAATAAACTAAAGAGAAATGATTTCTAATTCTGTCTGAAAAAATTGGCAACCCACAGAAAATATGCCTGAAATATAGAGGCTCATACAAATGTTATCTCTGTACCTTAAAGAGTAAATCTTCCTCCTGACCTTCAGACTAGGACCCACATACAATCCAATGTTTTTAGTCTACTAGGAAGTCTGTCTGGGTTGCGTTAAAACAGATCAGGCCAGGACACATGAAACTGAAAAGCTCTCACACACCTGCCTGCATCGGCTGCCTTCTTCCAGCAGGAAGGAGAAAGCAGCCTGTGGATCTATAGAAATGATCCATCTCCATCCTCCCTACTGGAGCTCACTCACTGACAATCACTTGGACAATTTTCCAGTGCCTAAAGAGGAACAACGTGCTTACTTTCTTCTCTTCCTTTCTCTTTTTCTTTCCTTTTTCCTGTTCTAGCTTCAGGCAGCAAAAGGCTTAAGCACTGAGATGAGCAAAAAGCAGTTTTCAGAATATAGGTCAGGACATTAATATAAATTTGATCACCTCCTTTTTATTCTCTCGCATTCCCCGCCATAAATCAGCTGGCTCCCCTCCCCACACGCACTTCACCCTCCCGTCCTGATTTCGGATCTCGGAATGTAAATCTGTGACACGGGTATCTATATATAATATTAATGGTGCCGAGGAGGGCTGGTGTGAAGTGTGAGCGCTTGCCAAGAAAGCAGCGATCGAGCCCAGCCGTTCATCCTCAGCAGCGCGCTCTACATCATCCACAGGACAAATGTAACATCATTATGGGGGGGCGGGCAGGGGGGGAGGAAAAGAAGGAGGGAGGTGGAGGTGAGAAGTAGCCATTCTGCAAGGAAATGGCTAAGTTGGTGGTTCCAATCAATCTAACTAAGCCAGGTTCCCTGAGTATTGTCAGCCGCTACAGACAACACAGATTGCAGGAGAGATCACTGAGAATCAAACAAACAGAAGAGCCATGAAAATACAACAACTTTGTAATCAGAGATTTACTCAAGCTCCAGCTGGCATTTTAAATCCATCTGCCAGTCTAGCCCTACTTTACGTGCTTAGGAAAGGGAAGGAGGTTGGCTTGATTCTTGAGTAAAGGAATGTAAGCGATCAGCACTCTAGAGAGTCCTTTATTAATGGCAGTAAGCATTTATTGTAGGTATAGAAAGAAATCATGGCAGATATCTTGTGATTCAAAGTTTTTAAAATGCTAGAAGGATAAAGGAGTTTAAGTTTCCATCTTTCCTTCAGGCCAAAATTGAGCTTCCTGGGCTGGTGTGTGCCTGAATTTGGAAGGTAGAAGATAATTCAGCCCCTTTGCCTCTTTCCTCATTGTATGTATAAACATTGTGTCCCACTAAGGACCTTTAGGCACTGAAGTTACAGACCATTTGAAGTCAAATTTAGTCCTATGAAATATGCATTATCTGTGCCATATATTAAACCACCTACTCCACTAATAGCTAAAGTTAACCTAACCAATGCCAAAACAAAACCATGAACAAGGAGAATGAAATTAACAGGTTTTTCTTAGCTATTTTTGGGCAGACTGAATAAAATCTAAGTTCCATTATCCTGCTCTGAGCCCACTTGGGCACCTGTCGCTTAATTCAGAGCTGAACAAGTGGTTCTGATTTGCCAGCTGGTGGTCTGAATGATACGATCAGCCCAGTTTCTTCTCACAAAGAAAGCTATGATTTGAGGAATTATGAACTGAGGACAGAGTGCTTGAGCTACTAGGTATTAGTAGTCGTAGGTTTTTGTAAGGGAAGCTATGTAAACAAATAGCACTTAGATAACACAAAGCAAAGCAAGTAATGTAATGGACAGACTGCTTGAAAAGGCTGGTGATCTTAATCTGCAAATAAAGAAAGAGCTAAGGGAAAAAGACCTTTGAGTGAGGTCTTGAATGAGACGTAGCATTACTGGTAAAAGAAGAAGAGAAAAAGCATTTCAGGCAGCAAGAACAGCCTGAGCAAAGATGAAGTACGTTTGGAGAGTGGCTGATGAGCCCAAGGCAGCTGGGGCACACTATAGGTGAGCAGGTACAATGGACGATAAAAAAATCTGATACTGACAACTAGGATTTGAGAGAGAGGAAAGAGAAGATCAGGTCATAGAGCACAAGAAGGGTTTAACAGAGGAGTGGGGTTTGCACTAAATCTTGGAAAATGAGTACGATGTGAAGAAGAAAAGGAGAGGATAAGAGTGAGTTTAATGTAGAGAAAACTACGTTGGATAGATATATTTAGGTTAGGAAAACAATTTGATTAGAACAAAGCATTCATATGGAAATCAAGACTATAAAAGGAGACCAGGAAGGGTGGGGAGAGAGCAGAGTCCTCTGGGCTACAGAATGTGCTGTTTCTCCTGTATTGGGTAATCTCGCCTATGGCCCTTGAAGAGGAATTCAATAAAAATAACATCAGGAAGCCAGGGGTGGCCCAGAGGACAGAAAGGCTGGGATGGAAGATCCAGTGGGGAAGCTATCCCCCAGGTCCAAGTGTGAGTTGATCAGTAAAAGAGCCTCAGGTCTTCGCTAGCAAAATGGATAAGACAAGTGGGGAAGAGAAAACATTCCAGGAAAGTATGAGGACATGGCACCGTTAGCACTCACATGGAGGACAAACAGTAATGCCGCAGACATTCTCAGAGGTTCTACCGTTTGCAAAGATGCAGCAGGCAAAACCAGGTCTCACAGAACAGAGGGGACTGACTGGACAGTTAAAAAATTGGTAATAAAAATATGCATCTATTCAATAAGTATTTGGCTGCAAGTAACATAAATTCCAACTTTATGTTAAAAAATAGGAATCTAATTATTTCGTATAACAAGTAGATTAGTAGGTAGGTATTTGCTTTTTGGATTCAGATGTTTGGCAAACTCATGTTTCTTCTCTGACATTTTTAAGATACAGGTGTCTTACCTCTTCTATGTTTCTCACCATCTGGGCATAATCTGGTGACTGCATCTCCAGTCATTACATTTATTTCCAAGGCAGGAAAAAGGGGTAAACATTTGTCTCATCTTAAGAAGGCAAAAGCTTTCCGAGAAATCTCATTGGTCAGAGATGCTGGGAGGGGACACTTCCAGCAGCAAGGGTAGGTGTTCCCCGGGCACATTATATACCAAACAGAGTCAGGGTTCTGTTAAACAAGAAAGGACAGAAAATGCATATCATGTAGCTAATTAGAAAGATATGCCAGAGGATATTTTATAGTAAATAAAAATTCTAGACAATGATTGCTTTCAAGTGATAAAAAAAAAAGTGTCATCATTAAAACTTGATCCAGTAGGTGACCCTTCTGAATTTCTCTCTTAAAATTGTTTCTCACCTTGGCTGGTGTGGCTCAGATGGTCGGAGCATTATCTCATAGACTGAAGCGTTCTGGGTTCGATTCTTGGTCAAGGTACATGCCAGGATTGTGGGTTTGGTCCCTGGCCTGGGCACATGTGGGAGGCAAGCAATTGATGTTTTTCTCTCCTATCTCTGTTTCTCTCCCTCTCTCTCTCTCTCTTTCTCTCTCTAAGCATGTCCTCGGGTGAAGATAAAAACAAATTAAAATATAAGAATAAGAATAAAAATTGTTTCTCTCCCTGGCTCCCCCATCTCCTTGAATGTAACCTGTCCGTCTTGGCCTATGGGCATGAACTCACCCAGTCCCTCTGCTTCCATTCTCTTGACCTATTCCTACTTGTTTTCTGGGCAATAATGGGAACAATCTTTTTCATAAGAGAAAGTTACAGCTCAATTTATAGCTTCCCTCATGATCAATGAAAATAGGAAAACTAGATATCAATGTGACCAAGCTATTTTAAAGAAAATCCTTAGCCTAAAACATTTTTAGTAGTAAACATTAAAAATGAATTGAACATCCTTTACTCATGTAAACAAATATAATAAAATATACTAAAAGTAAGTGGGAGGAGGGAATTAATAAATACAAATAAAACATGATTACTCAGAAAAAATCAATATAGTTGATCATAATAAAAAGGAGTAATATTTTTGAAAAGACTATAGAATGGATAGGTAAGTCACAAAGCAAGTATAATAAATATAAATGATAATACTGAGATAGTGGGTGTATATGTGTTCAGTGCAAAATGCTTCCATTTTGGAAATTTTCACAGAACAATGCTGGGGGTAGACCTCATAAAAAACAGCCTCTAACATCTACTGTTCCCCTTCAGCTGTACAAAAACTTAGGGGTTAGTTAGACTCATTTGCTCAGAGAGCACCAGATTTTGACAGAAGACCAGTTGTATTATGCTCCTTTAAACGCCAGCCATTTTATGCCAATTAATTACGTCATAAATGCCAGTTAACAATCTCAAGGCAAAGCACTGTCTCCCCCAACACCAGCAGCCGCCCCAGAGCAGTGGAACACAAAGCCAGGAGGCGGGGACTCTGCTTTGCCTCCGTGCCGCTGTGTGACCTTGAGAACAGTGTTGTCCCGTCAGAAAATGGTGACTACTCCGAAAGATCACAGGCCCACTGAGGCTGTCACAGAATGATTTTTAAATCACTCAGACACAGCTCAGACAAATTACGTGATTCTTTCTCTCTTTCTCGTGGCTTTCACTCTCGAGTACATTCTGAGAATGTAAGGTAAGGTGTGAAAGGTGTCTCCCAGGGCCTAGTATAGTGCCTTATACATAGTAATCATTCGATAAATATGTATCGATTTGATCTGCTAACCTAACAGTGTTAGAATGCATTTATTCAGAAAACACAGTAGTCATTTGATCATTACAGCGCCTTGCCCTAACGTATACATCACACACCTTGAGACCTGTCTGATGCAGCAGAAACCCAGCTCAGATACTAATCCCGGGAGACCTTGAAGTGAAGGGAAGATTATGTCTGTGGGTTGTTTTTGTTTTCTTTTTTTTTTTCCCCAGAGCGATACATACCGTAGAGTCAAGAGATAATAAATCTAATTGATCGCCTTGCACATTACCCTAACGCAGAGTCAGGCACAAACCGGGCTGCAGTATTTAAATGAAAGCCGCTCAGACTCAACACGACGCCAGGGAGGAGAATAGACTGATATTCTTAATTCTGAAAAGCTGTATTGGTAATCAATTTGAATGTGAGAGCAATTGAAAACCTGTCCAATTTTCAATCGCAGTATAAGTTGGGAAACAATTTGAAAATAATAGCTCATACAAAGAGTTTCTAAAGCAGTCAATATGGACTCCACGTGAAGGACAAATAGCAATGTGGCAACAGACGCCACATTCAGCTACTGGGCGTCAGACGGAGTCAGTAGCAACCATCAAATCCCGCCCCCCCACCCCCCAGGTCAGAACGCAAAGACCTTTCAGAGCGCGCTTCTGTTGAGACTCTATCAAGTGGGAGAGTCACCGAGAAAGCATTGCCGATGAACAAATGTTAATAGGACTGTGAGCACTTGTACGAATGTATAATCATTGCAAATGTGTTTACACGTGTGGTTAACTGGACTGGTTCACATTAGAAATGTGTATCCGATCTTTACCCAGCGCAGCGATGTTACAAAACTGCTCGTAAAATTGAAGATGGCTCCCGCCCCCACCCCCACTCTGATCCATCGCTAAAATCCTTTCCTATACAAAAGGCCATGTGGGTTGGAAAATCAAAATGATATACAAAAACCTGCACATTGTAATTTCTGTATTTACATGAAGGAAACAAAGTCCTCTGGCTAAATTTCACTTTATCACAAACTTTGGAAATAGAGGAAGTTTATTGAACGTCACTATACACTTGACTCCTAGAGGACTATACCTGTTTTGTTTCATTTTCCCCCCTCAAAGCTGGTGTTAACTAGTGGATCTAGTACAAATAATGTAGGGGACCCACCTGAGCTACACCCCCAACCCTGCTTCCTCTCCCCAATATTGGGCTCCTATTTGGTATTATACTCTGCATGACATGCATCGCAAATATTTTATTACCACTGAGAGCAAAGACAGTGCCTAATTGATTTAGATATTTCATTCTGTGGCAAATGGGTTTTGATTCCAGCTTTTAAAATAATGAGTGTTCTGGAATGAAATAATGGCACTATATCTCCTGTCAAACTGAAAATAAAAAATGTTAAAATCCACAGCACATGGTTTTATTTCCTCCTATGGACAAGCTCTTCTCTAACTCTCTTTAAAAAGTTTATCCTATTCTGATGGATCTTCACAGGCAGGCTAATGCCCTCCCCTGGGGTGACTTAAATGTTCTGGGCCTGATGATGTCCTGGGTGGCTTCTGAAACCCAGCCAGCCCTCCTTGGCTGTTTTGATAAAGACACAATTTCTGAGGGAGGGCCTCATTTACATACCCAGCCCGAAAACCCAGAGCAGACAGCTGTTTGCCCACCCTGGCTGCACTTGGTACCCATGCAGATGTGCCAATGAGGCGATGCCTACCTAGTGCGGTGGGTTGTGTGCTTCTTCAGTCCACCCACTTCCTAAAACAGCTTCCTGACAGGCGCCCAAGGAACGCCTTTTAAGTGTTGATCTAGACTATTGACAGTAAATCAAGTGCCATTTTTTAAAAAGACACCTTAAAGAAACACATACACTAGGTGATTCTGGAGGCTGATTTCTTTCATGTCTAACTTCAGTAGCTAAATACATAAAATTTCACTAAATGGTTAAAATGGGTCAACATTGAGCACCTGTGAAATTTGTCACTGTAAATATCATATTACTTTTTTTCTATGCTCCAAGTCATCTCTGATCACTGTTGTTATTTATTTCAAATATGAGCTTGCCCCCAAAATAGATTTTTTTCCAATGATGATATTATTGTGTTATCGAAGGGAAGAGGCCTAAAAGGACAACCATCACTTTCTTTAGAACAGAGATTCCTACCTCAAGTTCAGGGAGTCCTTGAGGGGCCCTAGAGTTTCTCCCCGTCCCTGAACCCCATGAAGATGTAAATACCTATTTAACATGTGTATGTAAATGTGTGGTTAATAAAACTTTTAAAAAATTATTTCAAAGTGTATGTACCATATGTGGGCAATCATATATTATTTTCCATGCACTTCTCAAATACTCACTAAAACATAATTATTATCATGGGAAGATTGTATAACTTTGCCAATTTTTATTTAAGGATTTCCGGCTTCAAACTAGATATGATTAGGAACTATTATTTTAGATAATCTCTGCTTCCGTCTGTTCTATTATCAAAAGTGAACAAATGCAAGAAGGAAGGTCAATAATGCCTAAAGTCTCCAAACTCACATTAAAACACGAATAATTGTGCCACATCAGTGTCTTAGAAGTCCTAAGTTTCCTTCCAAACATCAAATCTCGAGAGTTACGTGGAGGTTATAGACCTACTGGAGGCTCTCCAATCGCAGGGCTAAAAAGCACATGAAGTTCAAGTGCAGAACTCTCAGGTCTCTGTTGACTGTTTTCACTTAGAAGGGGACAGGGGAGACCCTTGAGGAAAACTTATTATGAAATATGCAACTTACAAATAGAAAAGTTAAACTCAGCGCATTTTCCTATCACCAAAAGCCAAACTGTCCTTTCCCACCTGACATGCTTTTACCGGAAGAATGGAGACTGACCTAATAATGATCTTGTTCTCAGAGCCAGGAAGACCCATGTTTAGTCATTTCATTTGATTCTAGACGGGATGGCATTAAAATCATCCTGGGCCAAAATGTATCATTTCTCTTCTATTTTCAAAGATCTCCCGGGAAAAATAGTGGCAGACTGTTTCTAGTCACCATCTTTAGTGTAATAAAAGTCCTTCCCTGTTCAAGCTGTCTCAGGATTTCTAACTTCAATCTTTTCCGTTCACTTGGACGTACTGCCGTTTTTCCTGTCTTGGTGGAAATTGGAACTATCTGTTCACATTCTCTTTAATTTCTTTAAAAACATTTTTTTATCCTCACCCAAGGACATGCTTTAAAGAGAGGGAAGGGAGGAGGCAACAAAGAGGGAGAGAAACATCGACGTGAGAGAGAAATGTCAGCTGGTTTCCTCTCCTACTGGCCAGAATGGGCCAAACCCGCAACCTGGGCATGTGCTCTGACCGGGAATCGAACCTCAGCATTTCAGTCTATGGGGCGATGCTCCAACCAACTGAGCCACACCAGCCATGGGCACATTCTCTTTCATTTCTTATAGTTTCTTATCTACTAGAATATTAACCACAAATCATTCCTTGGCTTCTACTTCACCAAGCTGGGAAGCACAGACTTCTAAATTTTTTTGCCATACACCTGATTGTAACCTCCCTTTATGCTTCTGTGACTCTCCTATGACTCACCTACCATTTAGCTTATTTCATCCCATTAAAGACCTTGCCACTATGTTCTGATCATTGTCAATAGAATGAGAGTGTTAGTGAATTATTTCTGTGGTTTCTTCTTTCTGTGCTTTCAAGATCAAGATTTTTGTGACAAGGCTGGAAAGCTGAATTAGATTCTGCTTATACAATGCTGAGATTGCATCCTTTTTTTTTGCAATATTTCTGCATATCTGCTCATTTCTCAAGTTCAGATTTTATTTTCCCAGAAGCATCCGTTATCAAATGAAAAACCCTTGGATGAAAGTGCTGGCTGTGGTTACACCAGATAAAAATGCACCTCTTACTAAAAAGGCAATAAGTATGTTCCAAAGACATTTTTGTCTCTCTCTGTGTATTTTCAATGAAGATCTCATTAGTACCTTTGGCAGTTTTACAATTTTTAAGGGGTCACCTTGAAGATATTTCTATCCATGTCAACATAATTAAAGAAATTCAGGAGAAAAGTAAGCAGGGCCCCCATAGTAAATAGTACCCATTGGAGGAATAGAAAAAATATCCCTGAGATCCAGGAATCATGGCTCTTAAAACTTTAGTTTTGATCCTAGTCCTAATGTATCAGGATTTAAATTTTAAAATTTTCATTATGAGAGCAAAGTATTAGGATAATAGCCTTCCAAGAGATTATTTTCCTATATGCTAATAACCAAGAACCCAAAAGCTCTTCCTGCCTTTAATATACTGAGAAACAATGCAAGCACCTTAAGAGACCATGACTCAATTTCCCTTTTTTTGGAACTCCTGTTGCATGTATTATTTATGCCATCCAACGTATCATGGAATGACTGTGTATTATAATGTTCTAGCCAGTTACCTCCTGTGTGCTCTTGTTCCCCAGTAGGGCACTAAGACATATAGTCATTATTAAATTCTGATTATTGTGTTAATCAGATTATGGATGATATTAAAACCTAAAAGGCAAATGGACAGAACCACACCAATGTAACTCTTTTAGTCTCCACAAATGTTTATTTAAAGATTTTATTTATTTATTTTTAGAGAGGGAAGGGAGGGAGAAAGAGAGAGAGAGAAACATGAACGTGCGGTTGCTGGGGGCCATGGCCTGCAATCCAGGCATGTGCCCTGACTGGGAATCAAACCTGCGATGCTTTGGTTCGCAGCCCAGGCTCAATCCACTGAGCTACGCCAGCCAGGGCCAATGTTTTATCCAATCAGGCTCTCTATTGCCACATCACTTGGCCAGCTCTCTGCACCTCCAAACTTGCATGTGTTCCAAATGTGAGAATTCACTGTAAAGTTTGCTTCTATCAAAGGAGGAACTAGGCCATGGCATGCTTTCCACAAGGCACCTGGCAGACTATCTCTCAGCTGACACTGCAGACACCCGGACAGCACCACCTCCCTCCGACCTCTCCGCCATCAGGGATCCCTGGGTGTTCTCTTGGTGTCCTGTCTTTGCTAAACCTCATCTCCTTTAAAATTAAAAAAAAAATTTTACCCATATTTAGTGTTTACAGAAGAAAGTGAAGATAATCATTCAAAACTATGCCAAAAAGGCCCTTTGGAGGATGATAACATACTGGTTTTTATTGTGCAGGTCGACATCTTTGAGGTTTACCTGACAGGCGGGTGTCTTCCCACTCCCACGGAGATGGGCCACGTGCTCCAGCTCCTCCAGGGTGCCCCCTACTTAACTGCTTAAGAAACAGCCAACACTGAACATCAAGGAAGCAGCTGGGCAGAAGTGGAATGTAGGGTTAAATAAAACCCTCGGTCCAGATTTCTTCCATGAAAGGGGCCCCTTCTTTTCCTTGGGGTAGCTCTGAAGCAAGCTTCGTTCTCCAGGCAAGAATGGCTGTGCTTTGTTAACTGAATGCTTGCAACATAATTAGCTACCAGGGTGGCACCAGAATGCTATGTGCAAGTAGGACTACAATGCAAGAGACCGTGGTGGTAGGGTCAACCAACCAGGATGCCTTTCGACTCTCAAGGAAACCCTGAAGAAGTAAATTATACCCCGGCGCTGATCTTTTAAGCTAAACTCAAGTCGAGTCATAGCTGTGGCTAGAGAAGAAACACGCCTATTTGTTACAGGTTTAGAAACCTTTACCATAGGAAGTACAAAAACTCCAATTCCATAGCCCTATTCCTCCATTGGTGGCAGTGGAGAAGAGTCTGGATTAGTGACAAGTTGATGTTGAACAGACTAGGGAGCTGTGTCTACGAGCTAAATGTTGGACCCTGGAAGATTGTATATTGCATTTCTCTCTGCCACATTATCTTCACATGTTATTTTGGGGACCAACTACCATAACTCTAAAATACATGATGCAAACAAAAATTGAAGAGGAAAAGTGGCAAAACAGGGAGGTAGACTCTGGTCATCACCATTAGAAACATAAAATCTATATTTTCAGAAGAAAAAAAACTTAGCATATCTTTAGTGAGTTTGTTTTGACATTAGAAGCAAAGTCTGAATTTCTCTTTGAAAGGCAATAAACTGTGCAGCCGCCGCCATCTGTGTCTCTCAATCAATAGCTTATCTGTTCTTTCTTTCCTCTCCTTTTACCTTACCAGGCTGGAGTCGGTTTTGTGTCTGTTTTGCCACCTTTTTCTCCTTCTGGGCTGTCAGATTTCTAAGGAGACCTGGGGGGAGAAAGCTTAAAGAACTTGTTAGTCCGCAGCTGCCTCTCTGTGGAGGACAGTGGGTCTGATTAAAGGGGAGTGCCCCCCCGGATTTCACAGATCACATCAATCACGTTGATCAGCCCCCGAAAGGCAACATATTGTCTGGGACTCGGCCAAGGAGGGATATCAATTTCACAATTGCACTTATGTCTTTCAGCCAAGAGCCGGTTTATTTTTGGCTCCTGAAGTCTGAGACTCACTTTGCAGCATCATTTTACACTTTCAGACTTTATGCCAGCTCTCGGGGATAACTTCGTCTTCAGAGAGAGGAACCTTTACCTAGCAAATTAGTTCTGCTACATGTTCCTTCCCTATGAGCCTCAATTTGTATTTTGCCAGACTTTTGAGGGGTTTCGGTTCTATTATTCATACCTAGTTCGGTAGCTCGGGGAAAACAGAA
Source organism: Tonatia bakeri (assembly GCA_004024845.1). Taxonomy (NCBI): domain Eukaryota; kingdom Metazoa; phylum Chordata; class Mammalia; order Chiroptera; family Phyllostomidae; genus Tonatia; species Tonatia bakeri. The sequence goes on from PVIA01000475.1 coordinate 210,164, forward strand.
CCGTCAGAACCAGCATCATTCTAAGAAAAGTTCAGGAAAAATAAGAGCAGTGCTTGAATCTTCAGGTTCTGATGGGGCCAATAGCACTAATAATAATAATAATAATAATAATAATAATAATACTATCCAATACATGTTCGGCAACACGAGCAAGGCCACCTTACTGGCTGCACTGGCTGTTGGCAGCAGGCACCCTGTATGCCTCAATGTACTTTAAATTATTTGTAATGTCATACTAGGCAAATTGTGGAGGTTCGTTTATATATCCTTTCCGAGGATGCCATCAGAATTAGACATAGTTCGTTCACATAAAATTCTGGCCTCTGATTACTTTGTATTATTTTAACACATGTGCTCCTTTTAATTCATTGATTGTGGTTCCTTCTCTATTTGCCGATTCTTCATTCAGTTCCTTTACTCTCCTCGTCTAGAATCCTGGTTCATCAGGAGAATAAAATGCGTTCAAGGAGATGTATCACAATGAAAATTAGATTGATCCCTGAAACCAATTTTACTGAGGAAGAAAAACTAAAAAACACACCTTTCAGAACTTTATAAGTGAAACTATATCTTCCAGTGACTATAAATAAACCTATAAAACACATCAGGTTAATGAATTAGAGCAGATAACTAAAGTTTATTCTCTAGCTTTTTTTGCTATGTAAAATATAGAATGTGTTATAGAATTAAATTTAGTGACTTTTTAAAAGAAGGTCCTGGCTGGTTTCCTATTCAAGAATTAAAAAAAAAATGTAAAAATTCAAAAGCTGAATACTGATAAATCCTCTTTCAGCAATAGCCCCCCTATAGGTTTAATGCTTAGTGACCACAGTGTCTAAAAATTTCTTTAAAAATAACTGATTAAATATCACTATGTGCATTATTTGTTAGTTATATTTCTTCAAACTTGACCTAGCCCAATTATAAGATACTTTCCTTTTGCTTCTAAATGCTCTGAAAGAGACTTTTTCACACCAGTTTCAAGAACTAAATTGAATATATCCTTTCAGTGATTAAATAAAATAGGTTTCCAGTAGGGTTATGTTTAGGAAATACTGTTTGGTCATGTTATTTTTCTTTTGAATCATCAGAAGTATGTGATGCTTTTTTTTTTTCAATTATTTTCCCAGAGAGCAAACCATAAAAAGACATCACACAATGTGTTTGTGAAAATTAACTGAGATCTTAGCTTCCGTCCATGTGTGATTACATTACAGGCACTTGGAGCTGTAATAAGTGCTGAAACCTTATTGTGTTTAAGTGAAGTAAGATATGTTAACTACCCTCAGCAATAATAACTATCTTTGAAATGTGCTGCTGGATTCTTTAATTACCTTTAAATGCTTTCCTTAAATTATTTTAAAGTGCTCTCTTTTGGGGCTGTGGGAATATAATGGTGTTTTTTTATAGCCTGTGTTTACAATTTCACCTTTATATCTATAAACAATCTTGTTTAATTTTTTTGACACAGGGTTTCTTTGATCTAGTATTTCTTTCCCATTGATACAAAGAACTGCACAATCTAATTTTAAATCCCATGCTTCTTGTTTCTCCAAAGGAGACGGTTGTGTAGTCAAGTTCATTTTAGAGGACAAACATGCTAATTAACACTTTCATATCAACCAGTATTTTGAAGGAAAAAAAAAAATTCTTTACATTCTAACCCCATGTCTTAAATCTGTTTTTTTAAAATGTGAGAGACAGGGGTGCCTCTCACCAAATTACATACAGAAGAAAGAGAAACAATTAATGTCTGGAAAGTGGCATTATTTGTAATAGTGACAGATGTTCTGGAAAAATAGGTGGTGTGTCCTAGTTCTCTGAAATTTGAATTCTGATAAAGTAGATCTTTTAATGATGTTTTAGTTAATTACATGAATAGTATTCCTATTGTCAGATTCAAAGTGTTTGTTTCTCTTAAATCACATCGTAGATCTCAGAAGAGAATGTAACCTCACACACGGAGGAAAGCTATTATTTGCCTAAGTGAATTTCACAACCTGTGATAATTTATCATTAGTTTAACTGAGCTCCTTGACTTTCCTCATCTTGATTTTCCTGTTAGATACCTACGACTTCCACGCGTCGCCAATGTTATCATGCACTGAACTAAGTCAGCAGTTTTGACATCTTCATTTCCATGTCCTTTTCTGTACCTTCAGCAATGTTAATGTTACAAATTATAGGAGGGCATATTAATAGCCATACCCAAGAAGCAGAAAGAAAAGTGCATTTTTTTAAACTAAGTACTAACTTGGGATTTCCCGGGCCCCTTGTCGAGCCAGCCGAACCCCCAGCTCCTCCATTGTGATGATAATGGATTCCGTGTTGTTGGCGCAGAGGTCGCCAGGTCACCCTAAGCGCCTTAATGGACTGTGAAATAACTTTAACTGCATTAACCTCCCTGGATCACATGGGTGGCACCAACAGCCACTCCTGAAATTCTCATTCGTTTATAGAGACAATACCATTAGATTATTCTATTTTCCATTCCAAATAGCAATAGGCTCACGGCAATTATGCAGCTAAGCATTTCCATTAAGTGAATAGGACCTTAAAGAAGATTAGCAAGAACATCTCCTGCATCAGATACTCTCAGGCAGGGGTGGATACTTTTGAAAATTTCACTGGACTTTCAGATAGCTCAAACTCACAGGGTCTACCCCTTTCAGCTTTAGGCTATTAAGTCATTGGGTGAAATGAAAATATATTATACATGTTACTATGCCTGAGTAGGCTCTCTCTGCTCCCTAAGCCGAGCAGTTATACTTAGAGGATTAAAATTTTTCCCCACCTGGTCGTTTTTCCCAAATGAAATGAGTCATCTACTAGGAGACCCAAAGAACTGATAACCAAAACTTAAGTCAGGGAAAACCACACTGGAAGCCATATGTCATCATTTCCCTGACTGTGTTATTCTAATTTCCGCCGCTTATTGTGTTTAAGAGACCAAAATGCTTTCCCTTGGAAGCACACGAGGCTGGAAGCCCTTATTATCTGAAGGACAAGAATAATTGCTGTTGGTTTGCATAGATGTAATCAGACCTCTATTTACTACAAGTTAAGCCCTATTGGATAAATATCCAAGTGAGAGTTAAAGAGTGCTACGGTCATCAGGATTATTATTGAAGTACCTCGCTGCCGTCTGCAAACGACACAATGAAAAAGCACACCACGTTCAGCACACGTTTTAAATGCTCTTTGATTTTCTAGTGGGATCTCATGAACTGAAAAGCGAAAACAGGACTACATTTCTTTGCTTCTAAAATGCATATTTGAATGTTTCTAAAATTCAGATCTGACTTTCAATCAATCTTCTATTTAACATAGTATTTTTTTTAATTCTGGAAAATTAGTTAGAATTGAAGGTGTCTTAGAATTAGGTGATTATAGTGAACAAATTGAAGGTATAAACGCTCCTTTTTAAATCTTCATCTGTGTGGATATATTTTAATCTTAAGGGAAAAAAAACCTGCTTTTTGCAGGTAGTTGGAAGTTGGTTATTGTTTTTCAGAAATGAGGGAGGAACAGCCCGTGAGTGAGGCGGCTTGGTTTTTGGAGTATAAAATGGGCTATCAAAGAGAATCGACTGAAAGCCTAAATCACACTCCAGCTAAATTTTTCAGATCCACTGAAATCAGTTAACTTGACCACTATAGCTACCGTTATAAAAGGGCCTTTTGTGAAAGTCTTTACCTCTTTCTCTTCAAGCTGCTTCACACTTCTTGGTCAGAGCCAGTCTGCCTCTGAATGCTACCCACGAAGTGGATCAGCCAGCTTACAAATCACTCATTTAATGAGCAATTATTGTGTACCTTCTGTATGCCAACCCCTGTGATACCAGACGTTCTAGCTGGGGAGACTGGCAACTGCATCAGCAGTGAGTTGTAAGGAGTGTTACAGCTGAGGCCCCAGAAAATATGGGTGCTCAAGAAAGGTATTGTTGGGTTGCAAACTGGCCCCTATACACAGAGGAGGTGGAGAGACGTAGAAAGAGGAGACTACTCAGTGGGTGGCAGCTTTAGTGAGCAAAGGAACTTACATATGAGGCTTGTCTTAGGTACCGGCAAGACAAGGAGATGTCAGCACTCACCCACCAGGGTCTTCAAGTTCATTTAGAGGTCTTAACTGGGTTCAGTTGCTCGTCCAGCTCCAATGGTCTCTACAACATCTTACTGTCTCCAGGCTGAGTCCCTGGAGCAGCTCCCACTGTGGAAACGGTGGGCAGAGCCTACGTTCCAAAGACAGGGAAGAGGGTGAGGAACCTCTGATCCCTCTCGGCCAGCTCACAGGTCAGGCAGAAACCACATCCTCACTATTTCCCACTCCAATGGGCATCCGTGATGCGCTTTAACAACTCAAAGTTGCGTTTCATGTTTCTGCATCTCTCTTCAGCTCATGATTCAACTACTACTGAAATGTTTAGAGCTGTTTTGTAAACATCACATGCCTACTTGACTCCCCTTCTAACTGGCGGAGCTGGCTCTCCAAGTCTGCCACCCCGCGTTGGGTCTGATGTTCCCTCTGTGGAGGGCTGATGAGTGTGGCTATGATATCAGACATGACACGGGAGTTGCTTGCTTGTCTCATGACCCGGTTGCAAAAACACGGAGCAGTCAATGAAGTCATCTACAAATACGTACAGAGCAGCTGCTGTGTAACAGCAAGGGGCTGGTTGGACTTCTGTTACCCACAAGTGTGTTTGAGATTTAGCTTGACAAGGATGCAGTAAACTATCATGTGACTTAGTGAGCTCCCTGGTAATCCTCGAGGAAGCCAAGTCTTTTTAATAAAGGTCAGAGTTCGAGCCAACAAATAATGTTACCATACTGTAAGGACTATTAGATGCAGAATCTTCAGTGCAATGCCTGTGTTTCTCTTGCATTAGAGGATTTCTCTTGCCTAGAGTATGACCACCCTCTCTGGAGTATGTGAAACTCACTAGACAGTCTACAGTATATCAGCAACATGTAAACAGAATGGTGCACCTGACCCTGTGGAACTGGTCCCAGGAATGGAAGCTTCATTTAACACCCCAAAGTCAATTAAGGTAAAAAAAAATCACATCAATTGAATAAAGAACAAAAACCACACAATCATCTCAACAGATACAGAAATGAACTTAAAATTGGACACTTTTTCCTAATGGAAATAGTCAACACACTAAGAAAAAAGCCCAAGCTGGCGCTGTATGTGGTAGTGAAAGATGGGATATTTCTCCCTTCACAACAGGAGAAAAGGCAGGAGCCAGGCTGGTCTCTCCACTCAACACTGTACTAGAGGTTTCAGCTATATTGGTGATGAGCTAGTAACAATAAGTAAAGTGCTTTCCTGAGTATTTCTTACCAGCCATTTTCTAAGGAATTATCAAACCTGAGGAGGGGGGCTATGGGAGCACCTAATTTAGGGCTGGATGAACAACCCTTGGGTCTTGCAACTGGCATTAATAATACTCATAATAGGCAAAAGGTGGAAAGAACCCAAGTGTCCACTAACTCATATCGATACAGAAAATGTACTGCAGTTGCCCCTTGAACAACAGGTTGGGGTGCTGACGGCCATGCAGTGGAATGCTCATGTATAACTTTTGACTCCCCAAGACTTAACTACTAGTAGCCTGTTGCCCAGAGTCCTACTGATAATATAAACCATTGATAAACACCTATTTTGTATGTTATATATAACATACTATATTCTTACAATAAAGTAAGCTAGTGAAAACATTAAGAAAACCATAAAGAAGAAAAAATACATCTACAGAATTTATTGAAAAAAAATATGTGTATAAGTGAGCCCATGTGGTTCGAATCAGTGTTGTTCAAGGTCAACCATGTATCCACACTATGGAATATTATTCAGCCATAAATAGGGATGAATGTACCTGCTACAATAGAGAAACCTGGGAAGCATTACAATGGATGAAACAAGCCACCGACAAAAGATTGTATTGTATATTCTGTGATTCCATTCATACAAAAGTCCAGAGCAGGGAAATCTGTAGAGATAGAAAGTCAATTAGCAGTTGTGTGTGGCTAGAGGGGAGAGATGGAGGCCGTGGATAGGGGAATGATAGCCAAGGATACAGGTTTCTTTTCGAGGTGATGAAAATGTTTTCGAAGTGACCAGGGTGCTGCTTGCAGATACCTGTGAATACACTAAAACCCATTGCGTTTTATGCTTTAAGTAGGTGAATTTTGTGGTATGTGAGTTATAGCACAAAGCTGTTAAAAAAGGAACTCATATCGATACAGAAAATGTACTGCAGTTGCCCCTTGAATGATAGGTTGGGGTGCTGACTGCCGTGCGGTGGAATACTCGTGTATAACTTATATATTGTATTCTACAATATATCTTTTAAGTCATGTGTTCAAGAACTATTGAATTGTCTTTCACATATGAGAAATGATTTTCCAACAATAAACATGCAAGATAGAGAACTTGGTAGTCTGAGTATTATCCCTCAGGAATCAGATCGGGGGTGGGGCGGTTAAAGTAATAGACAACTGGTCTCGGAGGCAATAGAGAACTTGTGGTTTCGTGTGTAAAAATTCTAGGTTGGTTTAACTTCTGCTCTCGTATCTAGATGTCTATAACAAGACCAGGAACTTAAAATATTCAATCCTAAGAAAATCAAGATACTTCTAGAACATTTTTCTGAATATCCTTGCTTAAAATCCACTACTGCCTTAGTTTTGCCCTCCTCCTCTTGTAGATTGGACTTGGCAATAATTCTCATGCCCGTGTGGTGTTTTCCAGTTCTCAGGGCCTGGGTCATGTCTACCTTCTCTGCACGGTTTTTAAGCAGCAGCTGATCTCCTCCCTAAGAGTGCAAGTGACAGCATCACTCTGAACACCAAAAATAATGCTATTTTTAATGTTCTAAAGTGGGGCAATGTTTAATACGTAAGTGTATGCCCACTTCACGATAAACGTAACCACCTGACTCAAAGAGAGGTCCTACGATCCATTGCTTGTCCTTATGGAGAGAACAGGTGGTGGTCAAACGTGTCTTTATGTAAGTGAGCTGGCTGAAGTTTATTTGCTTCAGGTCTCAAGGTGGCCTGACATTTACGTTGTGCTCTCTGAGGGGCTTTCCCTTCACATGTCTTGCTCCCAATAGTACCAACTGAATGATGGATTTTTAATCCACATGGGCATTTTTTTCATATGTTGGAAGACAATTTTTAAAAGCCTGGAGATATCTATGTTAATTTCACACCCGTCAAGGACATTTCAAAATCCCCTAGAGGGCTGTGTCCTTTTCTCTCTGCCAGGTACATTGTGGAGGGAAATACTAAGCTCTGTTATTGAGAACTTGACCTTCCATCTTTAAGAAGCTATGGTTCAGAAACTCCAGCGGGATAGTTCACTGAAGTTGGCCTGGTGACTAATGTCTTAAAATAATCACAACATCAAGACCCTGTTACATGGTCAAGAGACTCAATCATTCAACGACTGTGTATTGCATGCCTATCATGGCAAGGTACTGAGGCAACCAGGAGAGATCGGCCCTCAAGGGCAATGGGAAAGTTGATATGCACACATATACTGATTGGGCTACGTGTGAGGAAAGGCACACATTTCTATAGGAACTGAGAATAAGGAGAACCTATTGGCTTCCTGGAGGTGGTCGTATTTGAGTTGACACTTGAATAAGAATTGTATGTCTTATTCAAGTTCAAAGAATGGTGAACGCATTAAGTACAAAGGTACATCGTTAAACAAAGAAACAAATCGTAGGCTACTTTAAGGAAAGGTGAATAATCCTATTTGGCTTGACCATAGAAAATTAATAGGAAAGAAATTTGGAAAGTAAGTTAAAGCTAGATCTTGAATGAGATTAAGATATCAGTTTAAGGAAATTGGGTTTTACAAAGGGGATGCCAGTTGGCAGACTTTTGCCACAAGTCCAGGCAAAGGTTCATGACGGTTTGCAAGACAGAAGAGGGTCTTCTAGGATATGGAGAAAGGGGCACTTTGGCGGCTGAACCACAAAAGCTGGAGACTGATAGGAAATAGAGCATGAATCTAAAAGCAAAGGTCACTCCTAGGGGCCAAGGTCAGGATGTGGAACAAAAATGGGAATGTGGAAGGAAACACCTAGTCTGGGGAGAAAGACTGTGATGAGATGAAACATTTCAAGGCACATCCAAAACAGGATCTCAGGCAGCAGGCGGAAGTGTGTCCTTAGGCTTTGAAGAGAGGTCAGGACGGCAGATTGTAGTTTGGGGCACACCTTCACTCCAGCGACGCCTCAGAGCAGGGGTGTCAGACTCATTTCCACCGGGGGCCACATCAGCCTCGCTGTTGCCTTCAAACGGCCAAATGTAATGTTAGGACTGTGTAAATGTAACTGCTCCTTAACAGTTAAGTGAGAGCTTGGCGCTGTGTAGAAACAAGGGCCTGGGCCAGATAAAACAAGGTGGAAGACCAGATTCGGCCCTCAGGACTTGTGTTTGCCACCTGTGCCCTAGAGCCCCTAGAACTAATAAATAGGAAGAATGAATTGCATATAAAACAAAATAATTCAAGAGACACTGTTAGGAAATAAAAGGAATCACCAAAGGAGAAAGTATAGGTGAAAAAATAAAACCAAACCTAGAAACAAGCCAAGGACAGAGTACTGAGGACATCCACATTTTCAGTCAGAGGAAAGGAGTCTAGGCGAAGGGGTATCGGAAAGAAAAGGTAGAAAGTGGAAGAGAGTTTTGAGCAAATGAAGTTAGGAGACAAAGGAAGAATAGTAGACGCAACACTGGTGATTCAATAGTGAGAAGGGTGTTTGGGGAGAAATCAGCAAACAACAAAATTGAATATGTAACACTACTGGTATTAATTTACTGTTATATAGTATTTTTTCTGCTTATCAGGCACTTTCAAAACTTCTGAGCAATGTAGGAAACTTTACTAACAAAGTTGGCTGTTCCAAGTTTCCAGTTTAAATATTCATTTGCAGTGAGTATGAGGCCAATGAGAAAACCGGCAATAGATCAGAGAATAGGCTAATTATCATTTAGAGTGTAATTGATGCATCTTATAATTAATTAATAGAGACTAACCTCAACGAGAACCCTCAAATTCCTACATCATTTGTAGGTTGATCAATTTTATATAACCATTTAATATTAAAAAGGAAAAGTGACCAAAGTTCTGAATTTAAAATAGGAAACTGTAAAGGTCAGTGTTAGTCTTTATAACCGTGATAAAACTGAGACAACTTTTTACTAAATTCAAAGGTTAAATAAAGGAACCAAGGAAAGTACTGAGAAAAGGTGTACTTTTAAACTCCGGAAAATGAAGCAGACCCAAGAGATAAACTGTAAAACTACATAAATCCCCTTTCACCCACAAAAATTTACCCTCTAATTTTAAAGATTTCTTCCAAATACATATTATGTTCAAAAAAGCTTTCCCTGCAACCAACTTAAACTCAAAGTTCTAAGAAAGGGAAGCTGCCAGTTTAGCAAATTGTTTCCTTTATTATTTTTAAGTGAGTACCTCCAATGTGAAGGCCATTTCATTTGCTCACTGGGAAGCCCTTCTGTTTGTTAAGGTAACCGTACTTAGTTCAAAGAAGATAATCCTGTAGTTGCTTTGAAGGGTAACTGTACAGCTGCCGTTACCTGTCGCTGACAAAATATTCAGTCGTCAGCACCATCACTAAAAATACAATCTTCAGCACCACCACTAAAAACCAGCCCGCACTAGAGGAATGCGAATGAGACCCTCTCCCCAGTGGTGCCAAATCCACAGAGACTTCACAATTCTGTTTGCGTCTCCCACTGAACCACAGGCTTTCTCGTCTTTGAGTATATGCAGACCTTACTTTAACCTTAAATTTGTAATATTTCTTATGACTTCAGGGTTTTTTTTTCGAAACTCACTTGATTCTTTTTTTAATCCTATAAACAAAACAGATTATAATTCCCTTTTCACAGATGATGAAAAAGACTCTCAGAAAGCCGAAGGGACCCGAGGACCTATTCTAGGTGACTAGCACAGCCCTGCCCTTCAAGATAGGCAGCGGACACGTGTGTGCTCACTTAGTTTCTGCTTTCACACTGGAATGTAAGCCTCCTGAAGGCTCTGTCCATTGCTGCTGTATCTAGATCGGGGCCTGAGATGCATTAGATGCCCAATGCCTAGCTCTTCAATAAATAAATAAAGAGGGACCTGTTCAAGGGGCTGAACATCAGTAACAATAATGACTATTGATGGGATGAAGGCAGGATGTGAATTATGGAAACAGGGATCAGCATCATGCAGATTGTGCATTATCCTTTACTTCCTAGAACAGGTTTATTTAAGGGGGTGCTGCCGGTCTACGTGAAAGACTGCATCCTTGGTGGCATCATCTCTAGGTATTTAGTTATTCATTTATTCAAAATGCGTTTGAGCCTCCCTGTTACCGCAGAAGTTGTGCTGTGCAGTGAGGTTGAGTGAGTGGCCAGTCTTTATCCTCAAGTAGGGGTAAGAGCATAGTAAGGGGTTGGTGAGATCTACTTTAAAGATAAAGAAAAGTGCCCATTTCTGTTTGACTTCTGGTTTCTAGTGGGCAGGAATTCTGTAGGGTGGAATCATAAATGCTGGAACTTTGGATAGCTCTATTTGCCTGAACCTCTCTGTACCTGAGTTTTACAGGATATTTATAATGATTGCATGAGGTTATTTTTAAAGCACTTAGAACAGCATAAATGCATAGAATATACAACATACCAATACATACATCTGTTAAATAAAGAATACTCCCTTAAAAAAAACAAAGATCCCTATCTTCTGAGAATTACATTACTAAGTGTTAAATAATGACTAAAGAGGGCAATGGGTAGTCTTCATTTCCGAAAACCTGAGGAACTATAATATGGGCCAGAAGGCAGGGGAGTTTCCATCTTTGGCCAGGAAATTAATTTCAACACAAATTGTCTTCTCTACCAAAATGTCACCAGAAGACATGCTGATCAGCAAGGTCAAGGAGTGTTCAAGAATTTGTACAGCTGCTCTAAGGCACCAATAAGAAGAAATTTTTTTTGTTAGTTCATTGTTTAAAGAGGAACAATGACCAAAGTGGTCTCTTCAACAATGAAAACAAATGAGAAGAGTCTTAAGTGGCTAACAATAATCTTGCATATGTTTAATAACTTAAATCATAAAAACATTAAAAAAAATTTTAATACCAAAAAAGTTTATTCCTGACCCATGCCTAATGGAAGTTAGTGACATACTTAGAAAAATTAAGTTAGTAAATGCACCAGCCTTCTGATGAGTTCTTGCCACTCACAGTAAATAAACAGTTTAAGTGCCAGAAGGCAGGGGTGCAGCCAGCATCAGGAGTTACTCTGCTTGTCCTTTTTTAAAATTAATTAATTTATTTAGTTTTTATTGTTGTTCAAGTACAGTTGTTTCCATTGTCCCCCTACCACTCTCCCCTGCTCCACTCACCCCCACCTCCCACCCTCAATCCTATCCCCCTTTGGCTTGTCCATGGGTCCTTTATACATGTTCCTTGATGACCCTTCCCCTTCTTTCCCTCTTTATCCCCCTTTCCCTTCCCCTCTGGTTACTGTCAGATTGTTCTTTATTTCAATGTCTCTGGTTCTATTTTGCTCACTTATTTGTTATGTTGATCAGGTTCCACTTATCAGTGAGATCATAAGGTATTTGTTTTTCACCGCATGGCTTTTATTTCACTTAGCATAATGCTCTCCAGTTCCATCCATGCTGTCTCGAAGCATAAGAGCTCCTTTCTTTCTTCTGTGTAGTATTCCACTGTGTAATCGCACCACAGTTTTTGATCCATTCATTTACTGATGGGCATTTGTGTTGCTTCTAGCACTTGACTATTGTAAATTGTGCTCCTATGAGACTGAGGTACATAGGTTTCTTTGAATTGGTGTTTCAGGATTTTTAGCATTTTGATAGCACCACTTTAAAAGTCAATCTGTATCTATGAGTTTGTTTTTGTTTTTTTTGCTAGTTCATTTGTTACTTTTTTGTTTTATAGTTTACATAAGAGTAAACTAACAAAACAAAACAAACTCATAGATACGTACAACACAATGGTGGTTATCCAATGGGATGGGTTCACAGGGAAGAAGAATTGGGTGAAGGGGGTCAAATGTAAGGTAATGGTAGGGAACCAGGCTTCCGTTTATGAGCATGCCGTATAGCATACAGATGTCTGATTATAATATTATGGACCTGAAATTTATATAATGTCATCAAGCAATGTTACCTCAATAAATTAATTTTTAAGTCACTCCAAGAAATGCCAAAATTATAAAAAGAAAACAAGAGAAGAGATTAAGAGAATAAAAAGCAGAATGGAATAGAAAGTCTTGAAATATTTTGGAAATCATTCTGATTCTCAGAAAACACCATCCATTTTCATTTCAAAGGTTTTGAAGAACTACATGTCACAAAACTTCCCAGAGGAAGATGGCTTCTCTGAATGAACTGGGAGACTTCACTAGACCAGCAAGAACTACAGATTTCCCTTTTTGTCTTGACTGCCAGGAAACTTCACATGGAATTTCATGACTCACTGCTGCATGGATATCCAAGATTCTTTTACTGTATGCATACTGCAAAATTTTAAATCCAAATTATTATTTTATCTCTGATTTTTTAATTTTAAGACATTTTAATTTTTTTAAAAAATCAGGGTATAGTACAAGTTTTCTTCCAGAAATAATTCTAAGATACTAGACTATAACTCCCTTTCCGAACAATAACTTCTCTGCTTCCCCACATGTACACAGACTTCTTACCTCCACTCCAAATCCAAATAATCATAAGGGTTAACCACTGTTACCAATTAGAGGGAATATTATTTAAAAATAGGACTTTTTAGCATCCTATGAATTAGTAAGAGTGATGATTTTGTTTGCTTATTTTTAATACAGTTAAGTGCTAATGAAGAGTCATAGAAACAGTTGAAAGACAGCATCACTATATAAAAATCTATAATATTGATTCTAAAATCAATATCACAATATAACTTGAGACAATTCTTTTTAGGGAAGGTTAGGAACAGTCAAGGTAAACACAAAATTTTTTTCTTTTATGTTTTCACTTATAAGATGTATGACATTATTCTGGTAGCATTTCATTTAAAATATGACTTCTAGCATAATAAGAGACTGAGCCCAGCACCTACGGGACAACTATTTAACAATGGCTTTATTACAGTATAAGAACAGTGAAAGCTAGAGAAATTTGAGATTATATGTGTAATAAATATTCTATATAACATATAGAATAGAAAATATATAAGTATGCAATTAAAAAATCAAGGCGACATTGCATGGTCATAATAAGATAATATCCTGAACTCTGGCTGACAATCGGAACCACACGTGTCCTGGGACCTCCTGGTGGTGCTGACTTATGAGCCTGGGAAGCCACGATTCTGATGCATTATCAGGGTGAGGCCCTAAAGATCAGACCACAGTCCATCTGCATATCCTTAGGAAACTGGAAAAAAATGAAGAAAACAAATATGCATAAAGGGGACTGTCGCTGAATTATTTATACCAGCAAATTAGTGACTTTCGAATATAGTAAATGAATCCCATACTATGTCATATAAATAGTCTGGCATGAGGCTATTCATAATCATGAATATGGAAAATATAGGGACATAGGGAATTTTCGCCTCATAATGTTGAATGTCCACTATAATGTAGGCTCCATGGAGGCAGGGACTTTTGCCTCTTTGGCTCACTGCTCTGTCCCCCAGTGCCTGAATAGTGTGTGACACATAGTGTGTGCTCATTAAATGCTTGTTGAAAAAAAAAGAATGAATAGCTTTTAAAAAAGGATATAAAATTGCTCATATAGTAATAGTTCAGCTACATATAAAAATCATTAAGAAGTTGAAGGAAATAGGCTGTTTGTCAGTCAGAAAAAAAATGAAAAACCAAATAAAATTATTTTAAATTTGAATCTATGCTCACAGCATCTGTTAAGTTATTATGAGGCAAGGTCATTTAAATTTTTATTGTGAAAATCTGGGGTTTATGAATACATTTATTCACATTCTCCTAGATCAAAATCCTTAGAATAAAATCCGTCAGGCCAAGGTGGGAAGACAGGTCCCGGCGGGAAAATGCCAGACACGGAATCCAAAGGAACCTGTAGGCCACGCCCATGTATCTCTGAATTACCTGCAGTTAGAACCTGCGCCCAGAAAGGCTTCCTAGGGATTGAACCTGACCCTTGACACTTCCCTCTGCTTCTCATTGATGTGGAGGGTGCTCTGACCCGTGTGCTTATTGGAAGCAAAGGAAGCTCATCGCGCACGTAAGGTGTGCACGGATGCTTGATGACTGACTGCTTGATTGGAAACAGGAAGATATGAGCTTGAAGAACAGACTGGCAGTTCCAGATGGTCCCCTGAGGAAGAACAGGAGGCGATCCAGAAATGTCTGCCCCAGAAAAACCGCAGGCTGTCAATTCCGTGCAGGGCGCAATGCTGAGAAGAGGCGAAAAAGAACCAAGTTATTCTTGATACTCAGCTTTCGCAGTATCTTCATTTCACCTTATGGGACACTCCCAGGGACGCTTGGATCCGCAAACCCATCCTCTCCCCGCCCCCCAGGAGTCTACCCATCCCCTCACGTCTCAGATGTGCTTGAAGTCAAAACAAGTTGGCTTCGTAATTCTATTTCAGTTCTTTTTTTTACCCCAAGCATCGTTCTTTCAATAATTTTTCCTTTTTTTTAAAAAAAGTTTTTTTTTTGCTGCCAAAGACAGAGTGTGGGCCTTTGTTATTAATGTTGTAAAAATACAAATATGTCCACCTCAGAAGGAGTCTTCATTAACTCCCACAGCCCAGAAAATTAAGGCACGCCTCATCAGCACCCGAGCTTGCTGTCGACTAAATTGCAAGGGACTAGTTGAGTTGCTGGGCTCATAATGCTGATGGAGCAGTTTCCACGTGAATGAAGGATAAACAGCGATTAATTTCCGCCAATAAATAATGGTTTGAGGCCCACATTGAAAGAGGAACAATTACTTTTCCATTTTTCCTGCCAAATGAGCTGATAAGAGAAAACAGGGGAGTTGGCCACGTAAATCAGTCTTAATTTTATCTTCCCCATTAAAAAGCAGCCATTAAGACCATCTTCGGCTCATTTCACCCTCCTCTTGTTTCACTTTTTCAATTTGCACAAAAGGGGGGAGTTTGCTCGTCATAAAATTTCACTTTGGCCAACCTATCATTTGCATCTGGGCCAATAAATAGCAATTAGCATAAACATTTAAATCAGGAACTGGAACAAATTCTTGTTCCCCTAGCAAGCTGTTAAATTACAGGATTTTACTATATATAAGGAGCACCGAACAAAAGATCTGTCGGGCACTATTATCCTTTTCCAAATAGGACATGGTTGAAAGAGAAATAATAACTCCAAAGCCACCAACTTCTCGCTCAGGTCCAGGGGGTCTGACCTAGAGTTCAGGTTTCCCGCCCCCTGGTTAAGTCATCCAAACTCGAAAGTCTAAACTCAGTTTTGTGATGTGTGGTCATGGCAGTGAAGACTTCCTTGGATAAACACAGCGCTATTATCAAAAGTGCATTAACAAGAGCTGTCTGGAGCTCATATCAAAATCTGTTACACAAAATACAAAGAAATGAGTATCACAGGAATATGAGATTGGCTAGTTTTGGTATTAAGGTGCCCTCCTGAGTTCAGAGGATAAAAGCTTATTCTGTGATGGAATCTCAGAGGGAAACGGTCCAGGCCCATTGCTCGTCCTCCCCAGTGATATTTCCCACAGGGGCTCCTGGAGATGGTCTGTTGTAAGAGACTGCTTGTCTTAGACAAGATTGTTCTCAAAGACAGAAATGTAACCCCAAACTTCCTAGATGCCTTTCTCTGCGTATAGTTATTTTGTGGGTCTATGCCCTCTCTTGACATGTCAGAGGGGTACGATGAGGATTTATAAAGCTATATTAGGAGGAAAAATAAGAGACAGGGCCTGGGTGACTATCTCCGAACCAAGTACTAAGCCTGACACCTTTCTTTCTCTTTAAGCCCTTTTGATCACCAACTGAAACTTAGTTCATTATTTATCTATGGCTCATTGAAAGTCAAGGTGAGTGCTCCTCTTGATTAGGCCCTAATTAATTTCAGCTCCAGAAACCCAGAGTGGAACAGAGTGGTGGCGATGGTTTTTGTGAAAGTTCTCATTGAGAAGATTTGGGTCTCCCAGTGAGACACTGCGAACTGCTTCCGGTTTGCATCTGTGACAAAGGTTTCTTCGGAGGCTTCAGTGAGGAGACACTAAAGCTTTGAATCAGTTGTTCCTTAATGCTGTTTTTGATCACTTATTCTTTTATTTCTATAAGGCATTTAAAAAGAAAAAAAAAACATCTTTCCTGCCTTCTAAGGAATTTGAACAGTCAAGCAGGTTTTAACCAAAAAATTAAAAGCAAGGTTCTACCATCTCTGGTACTAGCCAAATGCTAAATAATGTCACTTGTATTTCTCGTAGGACATCAAAAAATAGCTTCACTCTCTGCTTTGAGTTTACAGTTTATCAGTTGCTGATGAGAATGTGCATGTCTCCTTTCTAGCCTCCCACACACTGTGCATGTTTTCATGGGCTTACAACCATACATATACCTTCTTTGGGGAAATGAATACTCAAATTCACTCTTCATTTTTTAATTGTATATCCATCTTTTTGCTGTTGAGTTGTAAGAATTATTTCTGTGTTCTGAATACCAGAACTTTATCAGATACGTGATTTGCAAATATTTTCTCCCATTCTGTGGACTGCTTTCCACTTCCTGGCATTATCTTTTAATGCACAAACGTGTTTCATTTTAGTGAAGTCAGACGTGTGTACTTTTTCTCGGTTTGCTTGTATTTGGGTGGCATCGCTAAGAAACTGTTGCCGAATCCAAGGTCACAGAGAGATATGCTCACGATTCCTCCGAGTTTTATCATTTTAGCTCTTCCATTTAGGTCTTTGATTCACTTTGTGTTAATCTTTTCCTATTATATGGAATAGGAGTTCAAGTTTATGCTTGTGAACATTGAGCTGTCCTATTACCATTCATTGAAAGCACTATTTTTCCCCCATTGAATGGCCTTGGCAGGCTTATGAAAATCAGTCGACTATAGATTTGAGGGTTTATTTCTGGTTTCTTTCGATTTGTCTATCCTTTATCCAGTACCACGTTCTTCTTATTACTGTAGCTTTGTAGTAATTTTGAAACAGAGACACATGATGCCTTCATCTTTGTTGTTTTTCTAGATTGTTTTGGCTATTCTGGGACTTTTGTCTTACCATTGGAATTTTAGGATAATTCTGTCCACTTCTGTGATAAAGGCAGTTAGAATTTTGATAGATATTTCATCGACTCTGTAAATCAATTTTGAGAGTACTATAATTTCAACAAAATGAAGTCATTCAATCCATGACACAAGGTACTGTTCCACTTATTTAGATCTTCTTTAATTGTTTTTGTATAACGTTTTGTGGTTTTCAGTTTATGACTCTTAGCCTTCTCTGCCTTAATTTATTCCCAATTACTGTATTCTGTTTGCTTTTATTATGGATGGCCTTGGACATCTTGTTTGGGAACATTGCAAACTCACAGAAAATTTACGAGAATAAATAGTGTAATGGAGTCCCACATACCCTACCCTTCACCTAGATTCCTCAGTGTGACAGGCCATTTGTCACGTTTGCTTCCTTTCGCTTTGTCCCTTTCTCCCTTTTCTCTTTCCCCCTCTCTATTCCCTCCTTGGAAAAATATTTAAATTTCAAATAAACTGCCTTGCAAAGAACCTTTTTAACAATATCCTTTATATCGCTTGAGAACTGCTGCCTTTTGAAAGAGTAAAATGAAAATAATGCCACTTAGCCTTACTTAAAAATGACTGCCAGGCTGATAACAGCTCTGTATGCCTATAGAAAGCATTTTAACACAAACTCCATTGAGTCTAAAGCAGCATTTCCATGATGGCAAATATCAAATTAAGAAAAAATTTTGTGGCCCAAGTGTTTAATCGTATAATATCTAGCATGATAGAAAGTGGCTGATAATTAGCCTGATGTTTGGCTTTTCATCGGATTGGTTGTTTTCAAATTATTGCCTACCCTGACGACACCTGAGGATGACAACACACCCCATTGGTTAGAGTGATTCTCTGAGGGAGAGGGGTCCTGTTCAGCTCTGGATGGAGGGAGGGGGTTGGAAAAAGTCCCTCAGGTGACTCTGATATGTGCCCCGAGGGGATCATCGTGTGGCAAAGACTAAGTAGAAATGAGGCGTTTTATGAGTGAGCTGTTTCAGTGGCATCACACGGAAAATGACATCATCAATTATGGCATTTAAGTCTTCCATGTTCAAAGGTGTTATAGACACGTGAGACCGATGTGGAGGCTGGGCTTCTGTGAGCGAACTGAGATAGACACCTGGAGAAGAATGATAGGGGACCATGTGACAATATTGACACAAAATCACCTTTCTTTATCATCAGTTGGGAGAGGTAGTGCTTATTGAAGCTTTATTTTACTTATCTGTTAATTCACTTAATGTGCATTGGAGTGTATCTACTTTCTATATTCTACTGGGCTCTATAATTCCATAATGTATAGCCCCTAGAGTTACCAGTTTCTTGGGTATTAAAAAAATTTTAAATTGGTCTCAAAAACCAGTCCAATAGATGCATTTTATCATGAGGAATATAAAACTAAATAAAAGCCAGTTTTTTTTTTAAATTTGAGGAGTAAATTTCCCTTATGCTTTTATTAAAGCCATGACATAAGTAGTTTTCCAGTTCAGTGTTCTGTATATTTGCATAACAATATATTATATACATGTATCTACATGCCCAGAGTATGCAGACACACACAATTTAACTATATTAAACCAAAGATTAATATCCAGAATTAGGTGACTAATATACCACATGAGCTTGATCGTTTAATTAATATCAAATGCTCAAACATAAAACACAAGAACTCTTACCCACACTTAAACCTATAATTTTCCTAGACAATTAAAAAGATGGAACAAAAATACATAATATGCTTATAACCCTGTTCCCTTTACCCTGATTAATTGTTTTGTTCCTGACTATGCCTGGGTGGATTCCCAATTTCTGTTGTATATATATCCAGCTGTGAAGGGCTCTTGTTCCTTGTGACTCAGAAGAAAAATGGACATCACCATATCTATGGGGCTTAAAAAGACTGTCAGTGTGAGAAAGGACCTCAGCCCCTTCCAACAGCAAAATCTACCTGCAAGTTTCTGTGAGGGGCATAGTCCTGTTATACAGGCAGTTACTGAGTAAGATATTTTCCCAAAATTATTCCTCAGAAAAGAAGCCTTAAGAGCTTTCTCATATGCAAGTGGTTTACCCTCTGTTACTTCATTTTGTAAAGTCATATATTGTTTAAGGGGAAAAAAATGAACAGCCCTCATGACCCCAATTAATATTGCTGTTGGAAATAAGAAGGAAGAAAGTCTTATAACTCAGATTAGTAATTATTCTGGGAGCATAAACCACAGTTACAAATGTTGTCCACCATGAAAGCCAGGCCTTTTAAAGGTCACTTTGAAACAGTACCACACATAGCCGTGCTGTGAGGAACTCAAATGGGTAGAAAACCAGAATGTATGCAAACATGATAAAAATGTCACCACCGTTTGGGGTGACATTTTTAGTGAGAGTATCATACATAGATTTAAAGGTGTTATATCTCCAACAGCTTAGAAGACAGTACAGAGAAAGCCACCATAAAACTCTCTGAGGACAATGAGGCTCAGTGACCATAAAGATGTTGACGTCAAAGATTCGGGGAAAGAATTCGAATAAGTCTGTGGTGTGAAAAGTGAGAGTAAGCGGTGTCTTACTGATAGTTTTAAAGCTGGTGTTTTATGTATCTATAAACCTCTGAAATTGTATAAGTAGACATTTGGCTGTTAGAAATGTTTCTCCCATTTAAGCAAGTTCAATAATTATTTTAAAAATCTTAACAGTGGGATAAACGTATCTTGCCTTATAGTTCCGCACACATTATATATGGGCATATATAGTATAATGTTTATACCTTTAAATTTCAGACTTCAGCACGTTAACTTGTGCTTGACTCAAATAAGTTATTTGCTCACTTTAAACACCAAATATTATTGAAATCATTTCATATTCATTGTAAAAGCAGGCTGTATCTACTTTGTTTTCCTTTCCTCTTACCTTTGCAAGTATATTTTAAGCCACTGTGGTCACCTGAAATTTTCTTCTTTATAATATGTACATTATCTGGAAGTAAAATGCCCAGATTTAGCAAGTAAAATATGGAAGGCATGGTTACATTTTAATCTCAGGTAAACAATGAATATTTTTTTAGTGTAAGTATGCTCCATTCTTTAAGTTTATATATTTTATGTTTATATAAACTCTATATGAAATTATAAATAATTTTAGTATATCACATACAAGTTTATTTAGACTAAAATATTATATAGTATGTACTATCATATATTATCTGAAATTCGAATTTAACTGAGGGTCCTGCATTTTATCTGGCAACCTTTTCCTGGAGTGAATTAAGAATTTACTTTTGTTGTGCTTAAAGAAATGAGTAGGAGAAATTGTGAGTGGAGTCTTCACTATGCACACTTCAGGGGTGAATTCATTTTCTTCCTTCCCAGAAATGGAAAAATGGGAACAAACTCAGTCTGTCTTACTGACGCAGCACACACTACATTCTCCAGAATAAGCCCTCTCTCTGTCTTCATGGGTCTTCTCTCCCACAGCTGATGTAGACAGATGGGTATATCTTTCCCTTTCACTCTGTAGAGCTATTTCAGATACAAACTGCTTGAAGGAAGCCACATCAGACAAAGCAATGTCATGCAGCATGCTGGAAAGAATTGTTTGGGGGGCTCCATGTTCTCCCAATGATGGAAATTGTCCCATCCATCAGGGAAACATTCCTCTGAAGTGTGCTCCAAAGACATATTTTTAAAATCACGAAATTTGAAGTTCTTATTATCATTCCAACCTTCCAAAAAGGTGTTTTTTTTTTTAAGGGTAACACATAAGACCTGGTGTTCCTTCTGCATGACATCCGCACCCATGCATAACACCAGGGTCATCGTGAGCCCTGCGGTGCAAATTTTCATAAAGTGGTTTATTTCTACCTAGTGGGCACTTACACCTCCCTGGTGTATAAGAGCAAAATGTGTTCCAGAAAGGAAAAAAGAGACAGAAAGCACTGTCGTTCTCTGTTCTCGTCCACAAGTGCAGACCTGGCTGGGTCGGACTAATTCTTCTCCTCTTCTGAACCATCCACTGGATTCTTTGGCATGATTACAAAAGTCACAGCCCCTTCGCTAGTCTGTTATTGGTTAACTAGACAAAGCCCAACAGGTCGAGTGACCTATTTTCGCTTTTTGACAGTGCAAGTCAAAGTACTTAACTTCAATCACTATCTCATTTACAAACCGACCCCCCCTCCCCAAAATAAAAGGCATGACAGTGAACACTAATACGATGGTAATTTCATATTGTTTCTGCTTATGAATTTGTCTTTCCCTTATTAATCATCCAATAAAGCACTGACATTGCAGAATCCTGACGTGGCTCAACAAACCATGTAGTAAGGACAGTAGCACCCTCCAGGAAGAGGCTACAGGCGAACTGGAGAAGCGCAAAGCTTTTATTAACACCAGAGGCCCATTAGACTGTGCTCTCTGTTCACCTTCACTGGAGCAATAAATGAAGAGAGCGGCACCGGAGAGGACTCCTACTGTCTCCGGGCCGGTAATGCACAGCCAAGCACTAGTCATGTTGTAACGCTTGTAAGAAACAGATGTTCCTTCCCTGACAAATCTCCTTTCTTGATTTATTATTCATTTGCTCAAATCACAATGGAAAGTCTTTGGCCCATTAATTAAATTCCAAGCAAAATAAAATTTGCCGCAGAACTCATTACTGGTAAATGACTTTGACACTTCATCAGATTTGAAGGTAAAAGAGGCGACTTTCGGAAGTTAAAGGTGGAGGGAGCCTAGGCCTTTTCTGCAACCACTGCAAGATGATAGAGATTGTGATGAAATTTTTATGTTAAGTACTGATCTTGGAAAGTTCAATTCTCCATCCCCCCCACCCCCCACCCCTCTCCACCACGGTCTCCTTTCTGGCTTGTTTTCAAAGAAGGTCTGAAGGAGACACTCAGATCTCAAATATATTTATGTATGTGGATATCAGATCATGTTCCAAACGCTGAAGCGCATTTTCTTCCGTATGCAGAGAAGCTGGGCGCATTGTATAGTTGATGTATTACCTTTTGAATAAAGGTCCAAGGGAAATCTAATAACCATGGATGGCAGCATGATAAAGGAATTAAGACTGGGACTTGAGAATGGAGCACAGGGAATTTTGATACCCTGATTCAGTGGATTTGTAAAGGAGGAGGGGTCAGGGATGTAAGAAAGAGGAGAGGAAGAATACATTGTGTTGTCCTGTCCTAAAAGAAAGACACCAACAATACCAATGTTTGGTGGCCTAACTGTGTTTTAGTGGCACCTAAGGAGCCTTTTTAGGGTTGGATGATTTAAAACAGTGGGCTTCAGGCTATAGCCAGAAGTTCTATTTTCCCATGTTCTCCCTTGACCCTGGACTCTACCTGTAAGTCCTCCTGGCTTCCTTAGAAACAGATATCTTTTTAGAAAAAAGGTTGTATGAGTCAGGTGTATGGGTCAGTGCAAATCCATGCCCATTAGAGTAAAAGTAATTCCGAAGGGTGACTCAAAGGATAAAAGTCCATTTGAGGGACAGATGACTATTGTACAAGCTATTAAAATTAGCAGATTAATCTATGACCTGTGTGATAATAGACATAAATGTAAAACTAATCAGGTGCTCATTGGGAGAAAATATCATAACACACAGTCTGCATAGCACATACTTCCTTATCATGCAAAATAAAGTACTAAATTTAAGAAACATCATATATTATCCAATGGAATTAGAGTTAAATTATTGGAGTGAAAAATATTTTGGGGAAATACTTTCCAGTGGCTCAATTTCAATGTCAAGAATAGACTTAAATGTGAAATTTGTGTATTTGTGTTCAGTGTTCCACAGACACACATGACAGTGCCCTAAGTTATAGGCTGTGTGCTCTGTATCCCATCAACAGCAATGACCAAGGTCAGATGGCTAGTTTACCTGGAAGAGCAGCCCAGACCTGTTGGGTACCAGTTTACTCTGGCAGGGCAAGGGTGTCCAACCCATGGCCTGTGGGCTGCACGTGGCCCAGGATGGCTATGAGTGTGGCCCAACACAAAATTGTAAATTTACTTAAAACCTTTTTGTTTTTTGCTCATCCATTTTCATTCATGTTTGTGTATTTAATGTGTGGCCCAGAGACGTCAAAAGGTTGGACACCCCTGCGAGCCTAAATCATTTCATGCAGTTGATGCCCAGTGAAAGCGTTCCACTGTGACACTGGTGAGTGGTGAGGCATGGAAGGCATCATCCGAGGTAACATGAGCAAATCAAGTCTGAAGGGCCTGGCCGCTCAGGGCTGCAGGAGTGACGAACAAGAGGCTCGGGGACACAGCTGGCTCATCAGAGGGCCCCATGGTTCGAAATGTGGGGGAAGGGAACATTTCCTCCCTGGGTTACGTCTTTTCCTCTCCCTCACATTTCCACCACCGTTGTGACACGTCTTTGGCTGCGTGCATCACGGACTAACTTGAGCAATAAGGGAAGAGCGCAGCGGCCAGCAGAAAGTGAGGGATGGACGTCACGTTTGCAGATAGACCAGGCTCTGCAGTAATGAGCCCTCCACACAGAGTTGGCTGTGCCTGGGAGTTTTCACAGCAGCCACGAGAGAATGAGCAACGCACGTGGAATCGAAAGCCCGAGACTTGAGTGCCAACACTGGTCCTTATTAGCTATAAAACCCGAGGCAAGCAAGCCACCCAGATCTTTTTGATACTCAGTCTCCTTATCTACAAAGTCTCACACTTGTCGTCCTAAATTCCTTCCAGACCTCACAGTCTAGGACTGAATTCATTATTTTGAATTTATCTCAGTTCTTATCTTCGTAGTGCTTAAAGTCTCTTGGCTACAGGTGACATTTACATCTTTCAAAACACCGAGTTACATCCGGTGGTTAAAACTATAAAGCCTTTTGGTTAAATTGCTTCCTATGAATGTTTCATGCTATGAGAATGTGGCTTATGCTTTAAAGCAAGAAACAAAGAGGCAAAAAAGCTGAGATAATTTGGGAATACAAAAGTTGACTTCAGGAGTGACCTTTGGAAAATCATTAAGCTTCTGGGTCCAACTTTATAACATGAAATAAGAACTTGGATTTCTGTGAAAACCCGTTGGGCAGCTGTCAAAGCTGGCATGCGACGAGGTATTTTCCCAGCAGCCTAAATATTCTCTATAACAGATGATGGCTCTATTTTTTCATGCACAGAAAGACAGACACAAACATTAGAGATCAGTCAATGATTAAATAAATTGTTTTCCTGCGTAAAAAATAAGGATGCTAGGAGCCAGAACACACGAGAGCTCGGTGCAATAATTCCACCAAGGTTTAAATAGAAGTTTCTAGTGCAAAGCGATCTGAACAGCCTCTGAGACATCCACCACAGGCAGCAAACAGCCGTTGTACATTTAATTAGGCAAAGAAACTTCAGCTGAATGGGTTAAAAATTGCCACTATTTCACAGTAAGTGATTTTCTTAACCCCCAAGGGTTCAAATTACTTTGGCAGGAAAAGCAATTATGCAATTAATAGGGAAAAAATCTCCAGAGCTCTGTAATTTGCAGAGAGGTAAAGGTTCTGCTGTGGCCTGCAGGGGACAGCTGAGCTCTGAAGCTTTTTTCCTTCCCTTTTCTGCCTTTCTTTTTATTATTTTTTTTATTTTGACCACACCCAAAAGAAAAACCAAGGGTATTTTAAGGCGTAGGAAAGCATCAGAGCTCAGATAATGCCCCTGCTAGTATATTCATTACAAGCGCATCAGAGTGGATGCCTGCAATTGGAAGATTAAATACCCATTTACCAGGATCAGGAGAGAGTTTGGTTTTATAATGTATTGTCCTCTATTCCCCGGGAGGCTGCTTTGTTTGATAAAATGCTGAGTGTGGTGTAAAAATATCCCTCTCTCTGTAATTTGCACTCCTCTCCATTTAAAGCTATTCTTGCTGCAAACGAGAATTGAAAGCTGCTAAAATTAAGTGGTGTCAGTTCTCAATGACACTTTAATGATAGAGCGCTCAGCAAATGAGAGGAGGATGAATTCCAGCATCTCTGCTAAAGGCAGGAACCAGCCCCAAACCCGGTGATGCTCCAAAGGGGCCCGGCCTCCCTGCGTCATTCAGACGGAGTAGAACTGAGACAGGGCACTGCCATTTCCATGGCCACAAAAACAAAGGGGAAGATAAGTGAAGGACTTTGCTTTGAAGCAACTGGGAGTTCGGTGCAAAGCAACTGGCTGAGCAGCCTACAGCTGCACCAAGACACTCTGTCGCACTGATAGAGGACATTTGATTTCAAGACAATACGTGTCCCATTGACCAAGGACGTCTTTTCTGATGCTGTGACCAGGACATGAAGCTCTGATTCATTTTAAAGAAGGTACTATAAAGACTCACGTAAATTATTGGCTTGGCAGTCTTCATATGGCCACATTTAGACAGGCTTGAGTGTCTGAAGCACTTGTGTGTCACTGTGTGTCATTCATAGAGAAAAAATGGCATCATTCATGGCCAAGGAATGGCATCATTCATGGCCAAGGAGTGACATTATTCATGGACAAAGAATGGCATCATCCATGGCCAAGGAGTGACATCATTCATGGAGTGGGAGTGACGTCATTCATGAAGACAAGTCTGATCACTATGGGGGAAAGGGGCTCTGAGACCACAGCAGTGGCCCTCCCGAGGCTCCCCCTGCAGCAGGCAGCACCACACAGGGACCCCACTGAATGAGACAAGGACCTTCCAACCCAAGTTTAAATGATCCTCATCATATTCAGAGCTCTGAGAACTTGAAGTCCAAGGCAAATCCACCTACATTTTCTTTCATAGGCATACAGTACAATTCAATGATTATTTCAGTATCTAAAACTAAAATAGCCATCCTAGAAAAATTTAAAAAATATATGTAGAGAAAATAAGGTCTATAAGATGATTATAATCTACTTAAAGGGACAATTATGAAAAATCTAGACAATTATTGATTTCAAAGTAATGCACAAGCACGTCTGTACCAAAAAGCTACAGACTTACAGATGGGTAAATAAAAGGAAAAAAAGACCACTTTGAAAGGGGAGAGGTGGTATGTTCAGAATGGCTTGCTGGAGGAGACGATCTGGGAGTGGTCCTTGAAGAAATTAAAAACGTGGACGGGTGCAGGCCAGGGAGGAGTTGTGATAAAGAGAAAACATGGGGCAAAAATGTGGAAGGACTGCCCTGGTTGGCCAGGCATCGTGAGGAATAAGGGGAGAGGGGTGGCCGTCTACCCTAAACGGGCATCTGAGGAGTCTGAACATGCTCCGAGCGGTGCCAGCACGCTCACCACAGATGCCCGAGCTCCTCGCAGGCGTGTTGTGGACCCTCGATGCGATAACATATGGAAAGCAACCAGCATGGCGCTACCTAGCAGGTAATGCCCAGTAAATGTTAGTACGTGGCGCTGCTACTGCTGAACAGGGGTGAGACGTAATGAACACGAGGCTGCAGGCACGGCGATCTGTGCTGGATGAACCTGAGGCCGGGAGGAGTGGCTGGCGCAGCCGTCCGGCTGCGGGGTGACCGGCACGCCTCGCCGCTGAGAATACAGACCATATGCCACTAGATTGCAAAGAAGCTGCCATCTGCTACTGTAGCCATCTGATGGACTTCTGCCGCCTGAACAATGCTGGCCAGGGACCTTCTGGACACTGTATCCTACTGTAAAATGTAGCTCACACATGTTTCCTGGAATGACAGTGCTTTTAGGAATAGGCAGATGAGCACACAGGAAACTGAGAGCGAGGCCGTTCACTGGTCGCCTTATGCAGGGCTTCATGGACGGGCTTCTGGGAACACTGGGCTTCTTACTGCACGGTGACACGAATGTGCTTGTGAAAAGCCCTCCCAAATGGATGGCAGGTTTACAATAGTGATGGAAAACATCGAAACCATTGCACTTCTGCATCTCCTGAGAGCGTCAGTGGTCCAACTGAGAGCCAGGTGAACCGCCACCATGCTGGCCACCACTGGGCTCTCTTCGTCTTCCAGATTCATCTTCGTCAGCTTGCCAACACTCCCAGAGGGGCTTCTGCACATTAGGACTTTCGGGTGGCTAAAGGGGCTGGCGCCTGCCATCCTTTGCTTTCAACAATATTGGTGAACGAAGTGGAGCAAGGTCTTTCCTTCCCTCCAAAAAGTCAGGAACACCCAGGTGGATGGCTTTGTTTTGTTTTGGCTGAAGTGTTTATTGTTTGAGTTGATTTGAACTCATAGCAACTGTTTTATCAGCTTCATGGAGGTGTCACTTATGTATTATAAACTGACTTTTAAAGTACACTTTACGTGTACAACTCTTAAAGTGAACACTTAAAATGTACGATTCAATACATTCTGACATTGGTATATATACCTGAAACCAACACAATAAAAAAAGTTACTATTTCCATCACCCACTAAAATACTCCCCCAGCTCCTTTACAGCCCCCCTTCCTTCACCCTCCGCCCCAGGCCATGGGTCGCCCCCGGCTGGTGTTACAATATATCAGTTTGCAGCTTTGAAGAATGTGGTATAAGCGGAACCGCCCAGTACAGACTCTTCTCTGTCTTGCTGCCTCGCCCAACATAGTGATTCTGAGATTCATCTATTGACTGATCGCAGCATCTGTCTGGAGTTTGTGCCTTTCCAGTTCATCGTATGGGCAACCCCATTCTGCGTCCCTCTTCCCCCCTTGGTGGGTGTGTTCATTTCTTAAGGCAGCCTTTTAAGAATCAGCACAAACTGAACGCTAAGAAGTACAGAAATGTATTCTCTCACTCCTTCCGAAGTCTTTACAGGCCTCCTGAACTAATATAAATTCCATGTGGGGAAAGTCTTACTTTTTATTCCATAAAATTCTGGCTCCAACATTCTAGTCAAGGCAAATATTTCATTGCTCACCTATCAAAAAAAAAGTTTATTCAGTTTTTCTGACATCACCCTCATCTTAAATCAATTCATTGAAACCCCCCTCTGTTTTTGAAATTAAGATTGTGTCTCTGGGAGGGGGAAGTTACGCCCTTAAGTGCCAAAAATAAAAATGGGCAAATCTGTGTCAGTCCAATTTTTAAATTTTAATTTATATATTTTTATGAAATCTCAAAATCTGGGAGCTAGTGAATTATACACATGTATAATTTAATCAATGGACGTGTGAGAAAAATTATGCTTTAAAGAATGTTTAAACTCCTTTAATCCAAAAATTAGTCTTCACATGAGCAGAAGGGGTGATGTTCTTCCAATAGGCGTCCATACTGGGTCTGGGCCTTTGATTGCCCTGCGGGGACGTGAAGGGGGAAAACAGGAAACACACCCTGACCTCCAGTCATTCACTGCAAGGCAAGTTGGGACCACCCATGAGTCACTAAACTGTGACTTTTTGAAATCAAAAGCATGATAGGGATTGCCTGCACCCATCACGCCCAGATTTGCAGACTGGAAAGCTCGGGTACGGGCTGAGCCTGGGTGGACACACAAAGTACAAACGTTGTGCAGATGAAGGAATCCGCATATAACAGAAGGAGGGGGTGACGATGTTTACCAGCCAGAACAGCAAGTCATTTGTACGTGTACGTGAAAGTCACACAGATGTGTGCCCCATGCATGTGTAGGAACACACATATACATGCACTTAAATATGCTCATCCATTGGACTTGAGGTTGTCGTATGGGGCTTCACTGGGACATTTATCCTTTTAATTGCGATGTACCTGGGCTTCCAATAAAACTGGTTTCCATTCAGTTCATAGTGAGCTTAGACAGGATGGAAGTGGCTGGATGAATGAGGAAGCCTGAGTAGTTACCATCACTCAGATCCAATCGCACGTTTCTGGATGAGGATGTTGCGGGCGCTGAACTGAAGTGACATGCCTACGGCCTTTCCCGTGGTGAGCAGAAAGGCCAGAGCTTTCCTACCCACTTTCACTCTCCATCTGCATAAATGCTACGTGGTACCAGCCTTTGCTGGATAACACATAATATTCACATGGCTAACTAAGACAGATCTGTAAAGAGCTTTCTTTGTCTTGGAAGATGAACCAGTGGGAGTCACAACTGTTTTGTGGGTTGAAATTTAAAGTACATGTATATGCCTTTTGGTTTACTATGCCTGGGAAACAATTATTTGATTTTAGCTGTAGCAGTGCTTTCATAATCGTGAGAAAACTAACCTTGAATCAAATGTCCATTACAAAAGAAGGGGAAAGTTGGGTCAGTGCCCTGTGGCAGCTTGGAGCCTTCTAGAAGCATCCAAGAGAGCAGAGAAAACAGCATGTCACCCACACCCAAGTTGCCTTAAGCTCTGGCACATCCTTCGTGGGGCAGTTTACCCCGCTCTCACAGACTCAGGGGCAAAGCGGGAGTATTCTCTCTCTGAGCTTGTCAGAGACCAGCCCAGTTAGCAAGGAGTCATCTTTTCCTATATCTGCCATCACATCTTATTAGGTTTAGGATACTATTATCCTACTTATGTGGATATTTAAAGTGTCCTTTTGATAACTAATGCCACAGGTAAAGCGTTACAGTAGACATTTTAGAATAAAGAATTAGGCAGATCTCCCTAAGAACTGGGCTAGAAAGGTGGCACGTTTTCCTTCTGGTTTATTTTGAGTTCCAGTCTGCTCTTGATCAGTGATTTGCTTTTTTACCCTCTTTGTACCCCAGGCTTCTCTCTTTAAAATAAAAAGGCAACAATAGCTTGTAGACAGCGTTGTTTCCAAAATTGTGTGGCAACTTGTGCAAAGCACCTAGTATCAGACCGCTGCTGAAACAGAGCCAAACAAAAAGAAACGTTTCTTTCCTGGATTCCACCCTCCATCCATACCTTTCCTTTCCGCCCCCATTCCTGACCATACCTCTTCTAGTTTGTGGTAGGAAGATGCTCAGGAGACCACCTACCCCAAAATGTGTCTCTCGGTGCACAAACTCTCTCACCTTTTACTTCCTATTTGACCCACAATCTCGCATTATTAATGCATGATTCTGAAAAAAAGTGAAGAAGCTATAGTCAAAATATCTAAACACTGCCCATGTTATTCAATGCTTTCTCAACTGTGTTAAAATCCACTTGTTAAAAAAAAGACATTATAGTTGCTATGAAAACAACTATTGATCTTTTAGCTAAGAAGAAATCTTAAGGGGATATGTATATCAAAAACCACAGCAGAGACCTGAAAATCGCTGACAATCTTATTTTAGTGACAAGAGTCTTTGTTGCTCTCCATGAACTTCACGCGTCAGAGAGTGTGTGCTTCTCCTCAATACCCAGTCAATACATTTTAGTCGCTGTTCTTCTGTATGTCCCTGCTGGTTAACAAAGAATACCCACACACTCACACACACACACAAAATTACATATGTATTATACATGTGAATAAGTCCTTTATTCAAATGACTTGCAGTCTTGCTGCAATAGTATGAGCAAAGAAAGTTTTCATGATATAAGTAGTAGGACAAAATATCAGTGTAAAATTGAATGCTACATTTGCTTTTTTTTTAAGATTTTATTTATCTACTTTTTAGAGAGGGAAGGAAGGGAGAAAGAGAGAGAGAGAAAAACATCAATGTGCGGTTGCTGGTGGCCATGGCCTGCAACCCAGGCATGTGCCCTGACTGGGAATCGAACCTCCAATGCTTTGGTTCGCAGCCCGTGCTCAATCCTGCTATGTGTGCTTTTATATCAATATTTGAGGCAAAATATAGATGATGATGATCAAAATAAAGAATTTATACAGTTCATCAAGTTTACCATTTCTTATGAGGCAGCATGACCTGTAATAATACACCAATGTGGTGTTTTAGTCAGTTTCATCTTAGTATATTTTTATATGAAGTTTGGCTTAAATTCTGATATAAGACCAATAATAGTTGCTTATTTGTATCAAGCAAATGAACTGTATGTGTTGTGTCTAGGTCAGATGTGTTCATTCAGGAGTCTGAGCCTTTAAAATGGGCAATTCACATTTTTTAAGCAAACTCAAAATTATTTCATCAAATAATATTATCCAATGAATTTCAGCTATTTGGATTTCAGCTGTTTAGATCCAGAAATTATACTGAAAATTTCCTGATTTGAACCTATAGATATTCAGGGAATGGAAAATAAAACAGGATGCCATATGGTTGTTTCCAAATATATGTGTTTAATTGAATTCTTATATTTTCACTGTACACTGTGACTTTGCTTAGACATACTGAAGGAGTTTTAATCTTCATCCACAAACTGATTGTATAGTTCACTAAATTCCCTCAATTGAATCAATTTTGGCTTATTATATCCTTATAAATGTGCAGAAATTGTATCAACTACTTACAGATATATATGCAAAGAATCCAGGGACCTAAGTGTAGGAATTCTTTCATTCAGCAAATATTTGTTCTGTGCCTGGTGTAGCCTAGCACAGCAATTCAATAGTGAGCAAAAGCAGGCAAGGTCTCTTCCTAAGTGAAGTCTACAGTCTAGTGTGACAGAGAATCATCGGTCAGATAATGATAGAAATATGTGTAAACCTGCAGTAATGAAGGGAACCACATCGAAGAGGTCTGAGGTGCTAAGGAAGCTTACATTAGTAGGATCTGACCTTGTCAAGGAGATCAAGGAAGTCTTTTCCAGAAAGTGATGCTGGAATTGAGTTCTGAAAAGTTAATCTGGAAAACAGAGAGTTCCAGGAGGAGAAATATAATGTGCATAGGCCCCGAGTAGACAGATCTGGCGGGACTGGGGCAGAAAGAGACGAGGGGTGATCTGTGCTTAAAGGTTGCTGAAGAGGTGCACTCAGATAAGACCGTGCAGCCCATCTGAGGAACCTTGCTTTTAAACTTAAAGAGCTGTGACGCATCAAAGGCTTTGAGAAATGGGAAGGCATCACCCAGTTCACATTTGAGAGACATCGCCTCGACTTCTGAATGGCAAGTAAAGAGGAGAGGGACTAGTGTAAATATCGGTAGACAAATTAGTAGTCCATATGATGAAAAATAACGGTGACTGTGAATACAGAAAAGTGGTTGTACGAGGTATTTGGGGGAACCCTTTTCCTTCTGTGGGTGCGGGAGGTAGAGTTCAGACAGAGCAGGTATCACACTGAGCTGAGCAGAGATCAGAATTTGAGGCGCCACAGGACAGGGTGCCTGAGAAAAGGGGGTCGTGCCAATGTGAATGCACTTCATGCTGCTGAACTCCTATGCATATTTTACCACAATAAAAAAATACTATTTCTTTAAAAAATAAGGGAATTGTGCAAGTGTGGAGAAAGGTCACTAAAAGTCTGGCATGGGAGTTCACCATGAGCCCTGGGTTCAAGGCTGAGCTGCACATGAATGGGGAAGACTCTGCAAGACCTAACCACGTGACAGCTGTGGGACTGAGACCCAAACAGTGACATCAGAGTTATATGTTGTCCAAAAAGAGAGACCCCACTAAGCTCTCTCAGGCATTTAGTTGAGGCACCCCCAAAGGCCACAAGTTAGGAATGAGGATATTGCTAAAGTTGAAACCCAAAGAAATTCACCCTAAAAATAAAACTGAGACCAACAGGGTCAAAAGGAGCTGCCAGTCATTTGTCTTCCAGAACAAATCCAAATCAGAACAATTGAAAGAAGCAAACAACACAGAATCCATACAGAATGTCTAACACGGAATAAACAACTCTAGCTATGCAGGGAAATCTGACCCACAGCTCAGAGTGAAGTGATTAACACGAACAGAATCCGAGACGTCTCTCAGGTATCAGAATTCGCAGTCAAGGACTTAAAAGCTATTATAAACATATTCCAAGGCTTAGAGGAAAAAATAGTTCTAGTGAGTAAAGAATTGGGAATGTTCAGTGTAGACATGGGAAATGATATAAAGAGATCCAGATGGAAAAATGTAGAGCTGAAAAAAAATATAACAGCTGAAATTTAATAAAAAAACAAAACACCCAAAGGCCCTAACCTCAATAGAGACAGGGTCAGTGCATGTGAAGACAGATCAACAGGTATCATCTAATATGAAGAACATGAGAAAAAAAGCCTAAAAAGGAAAACCCGCAGAAGACCAGAGCCTCGGTGACCTGTGGGGCAATGCACAGAGGTCAAAGGTACATGTATTCTGAGTTCCAGAGGGAGAGCAGAGATGAGACAGGAAAAAATAACTGAACAAAGTGGCTGAAATTTCTAAAATTTTCAGGATAATACAAACAGAACCACATAGGTATATTATAAATGGCTAAAAGTCAAAGGTAAATAAAAATGATATGAGCTTACACCATAATAAGCCAAAAAAAGAGTGAATTAAACTCAAAATATGTAGAAGAAAATAAAGATACCATATGTCAATAAAATAAGAAATAAACTAAGAAAATTAATAAAGGGACTGGTTTGTTTTATAAAGTATAATTTGATGAATTACCACTATCAGGAATGAAGTGTATACTACCAACATCTGAAAGATAAGAAAATATTATGCATAGTCAATACATTTGACAATTTATATATAGTGAACAAATTTAAAAAAAAATAGAAGTAAGCAAAATTGACACAAGAAGAAATAGAAAATTCAAATTGCCCTGTATCTATTTAAGACATTGAATTCATCCTCAAAAACCTTTTCACAAAAATAAGTCAAGGTCCACATAGTTTCATTGGTGAATTTTACTAAATAAGTAATATTTAGTAAATATTTTAGAAGGAACTAATACCAGTTTTACACAAATTCCTTTAGAGAATAGAAGAGAAAGGGTGAAAAAACATGCCCTTGAGGCCAACATAACCCTAATACAAAACACTAATAAAGATATTTGAAGAGGATACAATTATAGAACCAATATCCATTAAAAACGCAAAAGCAAAAAAGATCAAACTGCTGCTATATGCCAACCTATTGTACAAAGCTCAAAAACAGCGTGTTGAATAAAAGACACCAGACTAAAAAATACATACTCTAAAATTTCTTTCGTAAAAGTTCAAAATGAAATCTAAAGTGAGACTAATTAGAATTCTGGGTTCTTACGGGTGGCCAAGAAAGGGCATGAGAAAACTTTTGGGGAATGCTGGATGTGTTCTGTATCTTGATTAAAACGATGATTAGGCTGATATATTGGTGTAGAGATTGGTGACAGATAAACAGGATAAAAATTCATCAAATCATACCCTCGTGATCTTGGCATTTCTATTTATGAATGTTGGATCTCAGTTTTTAAATCAGAGAGATAGAAGGCAAAATGGTCAGGGTTTGGTGGCCAATTACATGGGCTGTATGAGGAGAGACAAGAAGTATGATGGTGTAGAGATTTTTAGGAAGAAAAATGAAATTAGAAAGAAACTTTTTCCTGCCTGAAATCTTCTGAAATTTCTCTCCCTGGCACCATGTAGACAAGGGATACAGAGCCCAGAAGACAGGGTCTTAAAGGGTCAGAAACATACATAGTTCTGATGTGGACAACTGTACCTTATTCATCCTGAAGTTGAAATATAACCACATCCTACCAGAAGTGGAATAGGTTGTTGATACCCTGAGCTGCCCAGTCTATTATTCTGGAAGCTTGTTAAAGTCCATCCACAATGGAGTGCTCTGGCTTTGAAACTTCACATACTGGAAGGGTTGTTTCTTTGTTTCTGGCAAATAAGGACACACACGTGGGGAAAAAAATGATTATTGCAAGTGAAGGGAACACCAAAAGAACAAAGGTACAAAAATAGAAAGGAAAGCATGGCTTTATAACTCTCCTACACATTGATGGATAGAACTGGCATTTTCCAGGCTCTATCGCCACTGCATTATAAAGCCGTCACCCCACAGACTATTGATGAATGCTCTAAAACATGCCAATAGTGGGAGAGCTCATTTTTCACTGAGTTTTGGTTAATAAGAAGGACTAGAGACCCAGAGGGAGGGAAAAAGGGGAGAGGTCAGATGTGGCATTCATCCCCCCGCTTCCTGCTGTGCTTTGGAAGTCGAGAGGAGCTACAGCATCCCACATGGTATGGGACCGAAGTCCACATACTTCCCCTCCAGCTAACTGGAGAACACACAGATTCCAGTTAAAGAAAGTTAACAATTTCATTCCATGAAAATCTACTGATGAGGTCAATTAGCTGAAACACATTTGCATTCATGATAGATTATAGTTTTCCATAAAAAATTTAAAGATCTTGTTGTCTGGAGATGACCTCTCTATATCCCGTCAATATTGGCAGAGGCATGAGAAGGTTAATTTCATTAGCCGTTCTAATGTATATAGAAGTAAGATAAAACTCACCCATGAAACTATCTGGACCCTGAGTTATTTTTGTGAAAAGGTTTTGGGGATGAATTCCATGTCTTATATAGATACAGAGCAATTTGACAACTGATTTGAGAAGAATAACTGTAGCCGTAACCTATACCAGGACCCAGGAGAGCAGGCAGAGAAAGAAGTTACTGACTGGGCAGTGGGTAGGAGGGAGGAAAGACATAAACTGCAGATGGGGAAAGTGACAATAACAACAGTAGTTAAGTGCAAAACACCTACTATCAGGTATTTTTCTAAGCATTTTGCATATCCCCCTTCGTGTATTCCCCACAATAATGCCATTCTGTGACAAGAAGACAAAGAACTAATACAGTTGTGAGTACGCAAAACAGTTTATTCTTATATTATTTGTTATTGCATTATTTTCCAAATGGACAACCATTAACCTCCTTTTACCACACCCTGTATGTCAGGGATCTTGCCTGAGATCACACGTATAATAAGTGGTGAGAGCCAAGATTCAAGCCTAGCCTGGCTCCACAATCCATCTTCTGAATCACTAGGCTATGTTCCCTTGGCTCCAAGTGGCCTGGAATAGCTCCAAGGTTATTTCTATGTAACACTAAAAATACACGTGTCGGATTAAAATGGGAACAAAACTGCATATGATTACCTTTCTCTACACGGTTTGTTCCCAAGATAGCCCAGCAGTGCAGCTGAGCTCCATATTCTCACCTGAAGACGGTTCTGAGAACGCGATCAAACCCAGGCGTGACCTTTACAAGGGTCCAAGGCTATGGTTCGCAAAGGCGCCCTGGAAGATGGTAAAAGGGATCTGTGAAATATTGTCAGTATTTTTAAAACCCTAATGCAAATTGTGTAAGTCTCTGGCTCCTTCTGAGCCAGCACAAGCCAATTAAAATATTAACTTTGGTTTTGGCTGGAATTTAGAATTGAAAATGCTAAAAATGGTGTATCCACTAACCTAAAACTCTGATTACCAAAAATGTAAGCATAGTCACTTATTTTGAAGGCAGAAAAATGACTTTGTTATCATTGGTGGGTTTAGTAGACACACCCTTCTTCTTGAGAACAGCAGAAGAAATAGAAACAATCTTCTGGGAGAAGGACTGGATAGCGATGACTAATGAAAGTTCTAAGGAGAGAGCATGTCGGTAACACAGCTGTATGCAGACCCTACTCTTTTCCTTTCTAGCCTAATTACTCTTCCCATGTAGACATTGGGATATTATAGGAGAATTAGCAAACATGGTCTTTCAAGAATCACTTAGGATACTTTCATATATAAAAGAAAGAAAACACAGCTGTGTCTTCCTTATCCGAGAAAGAAGTGGTGGCCCATGCCACGGGATGTTCAGGGTCTTGTCGCTGTGGCGTGGTCGGGGGCATATGCCCCTAGTTTTTCTTCCTCTCAGGTGTGCCCTCACCTGTGCTGGGGTCACTCCCAGACAGCTTCCCTTGAGTGGTGGCAAAGAGCTTCACCAGCCACCTTGAGGACAAGTGCTTAGAAAGAAAAGAGAGTACTTTTTCGAGAGTGTTCTGGTAAAAGATGTCAGGGAGTGTGTATGGAACATGCCTGACTCATAAACCCACTTTTCGAGCTGAGGATGAGTTAGCCCACCTGGTTCAACAAGAGGCATTTCCCGCAAAAGACACTGGCTGACCGAAAGGATGCGTCCACTCGAGTGGAGAAACTATGGCTATGCTAGATGACCTTCTAAGACCTTCAATATCAAGTTTAGTCTGATCCTTTCCACTTAACATTATATTGTATAAAAAGCTTTCCTGTTGACCAGAATCATATGAAAAGCTCAAGGAGAAGGAAATTGAATAGTTAAAGCATAAAGCCTTGTACTTCTCGAGACACATTAAAAAATTCCAAGTATTTCTTTCAGGTCCTTAGTGTCAGAAAATGCATTCTTTTATTCTTTTTTTAAAAAATCTTTGAAGCGTGATAAGGTGCTTTTGAACTTCATGTTATGATCTGGGTGTGTATTCTTCTTTGGAAAATGAAGCAGAAACTCTGAGAACCGAGTTTGACCTGTATGAAGTCACTTTGACCTCATCATCCTATGAAGATCCAAGCTCCTGTTTAGCAACCAGGACATTCAGAGTCTCATCTCCCTCCTGGTATAATGCAAGGTGGGCTGAATCTCACTGAGCATCTGAGTAGGCTTGTAAAAGCAAAGTCCAGGAACTGCGGTGGATTTTGTGTTTCAGCGAATCAAATCAAACTGTGCAAATTTCTCAACACTCTTCGTTTCTCTTATTTTCTTAAAAATGACACCCCCCTAGTTTTGCACAGTGTCTTTAACCTTCACATTGTCCTTTCTCCAACCACCCTCCATCCTTTAGAAGATACATGTTTACTTAGAAAAATCTAATTTGTGTTTTGTTAATGTGTGCTGTCTTTACTTGCTATATTACATTATACGAGAAATAGAGTTACCAAAAAAATCATCTTGAAACCATTCATACACTATCAACAAGGGAATCCACACACCAATCTCCTTCTTGCTTTATAACCATCCACAGCACTAACTTGACCTTTACCGAAAGAGGACTATAATTGCCGTTAAGATTATATAATTTACAATCACAACAAAAAATCACTTTGGACGAACCGCTACTGGGCACAAATGTCTCCCAGACATTAGTACATCATTCATCTCCAGAAGAAAATTATTCTTAGCCACATCAACGTTTTTAAAATAAACTGTAGTACTCTCCATTGGCACGGTTGTGCGTACCCATTAATCTCAATAGTAAAGCCTCAGTCGCACCCACCGAGTCTCTGAAGTTTGGATGTCACTATTGTGTACAATAAAAATTGTATATTCATGAACTCCATTTGTTTTATGTCCTTCTCTCTGTCAAAACCTCCCAAGCAGCATATGCTTTGCTCTGTGGAGAATAAAATCAAATTTGTCTGTCTTGTCATATTGTCATCAAAGTGATAGTATCACAATTAGATTAACATTTTGTGAAGGAGCCGAAGGGAGGGAAATGAAATGGGAGCCCATTATAATAAAATCCACTTAACCCTTTCCGTCGCAAATCCCTTTTTCCTCTGGCACCCGGAGGCAAAGAAGGCAATCAGACTGTGAAATAAGTGACCCTGTCAAATTATTAGGATCTATGTTGGAACCAAATAGGTCAATTCCTAGGCCTGGGAGGCATATTTTCATGGGAAAGGGCCATTATAATTTTGTGACAACAACAATTTAAGAAGTAAGACACTTCCTGGGGTTCTTTAAACTAATCAGTGTGATTAAGTCAGCAGGAATTGGGGGTGGTTGGTGAGACTGTTGGACTCTTAATAGACTACCACTCATGGACGTCTTAGGCTCCAAGCCAAGAAAAATTTCACATCCTGTCGAGGCTAGGGCCTAGGAAATGTATGGAATTCAAATTTCTGTATAGAACATAGAAATTTTAATTTTATTATTCTGATAGTTTATAAAATGGACTGTGAGATTCAGATGAAAAATTGTGTAGGGCAGGAGTGGGGCCTGAGCTAAGCATGGGTTGGAATTGGACTACAATTCGAGCATCAGTCTTCTGACAAGTTTTCCTGCTCTCTCATTGTGTAGAGAACAAAAGAACTCACATGGGCAAGAAGGCACTGATTATAAAGTGGAACCTACATCTGGTTTCTTCCTTTGCAGGGAAAGGACTGGACTATCTTCACATTGGGCTGCCTTCATTAAGTGCTACTGGGGCCTTGGGGTATGGACAGGAAAGGTCATTGTCCCACTGCCCAGGAGGGTGCTGGGTGGGTGCTTCCAAGTCCCACAGCCCTCATAAACTGCAGCGATGTAGAAACATGATAACCTCCTCATGACCTTCTTCCAGAGAGAGGTTAAGAGTTGTGAGTTACAGGCATAGCCCAGTAAGCCTCTTACAAATGTTCCCCACTTGTGAGCCATCTCTCACCTGCAAGTTCTTCAACAAGTCATCCAGCACTAAATCCTACACTATATGGTAGGGTTCCCTAATTAATGTCTATCAGTCTTGCCCACCTGTCAAGCATTAGTTCCTACCATCTCCCCAGCCCTACAGATCACACACAATTTGTCCTAGCAGTCACCTGTCTCACATACCTTTGTCCTTTCACACACACCTGTTAGGATGTCCTCCCCTTTCTCTGTGGGCCACTTGTCTTCAAGACTCAGTACACGTTACCTTCTTGGAGAAGTCTCACATGAACCCCTAGACTCCCATGGCCCTTGTCATAATTTCTCCATAAAATTGTGATGGTTATTTATATTTCCTTAGGCTGTAAGAAATCACAAACAATCACACCCATCTATTTCTTTAATATATGGGCTATTACCTAACTCAGGGAGTGCCCTCATCAAAACAAAAGAAAGAATGAATACAGGAAGAGTATCGAAACCTTTATGAAAGAGAGCGATGATCTAGTATGCCAGAGATCACAGAGGAAAAGTCAAATATAAAGAAAATTTGTGTTGAGTTCGGATTGGGGTCATTATATCAGGGGAATACATAGGGCATCTTGATTTAAGCAACACATGTAACAAGAACTGTTCTTATTCTTATTTTATTCTCGTGGGAAGGACATAGACTGAGTGCTGGTCCAGCCAGTGGACTGGTTGGCAAGAGACCGAGTGATGTGGATTTGTCCTTGAGCAAAACAGTAAACTCAAATAACTTGATTATAAGACCATTATTCCTTGGGAGAAGATTTGTGGTGGCCTGTGGAGTTTTGTCTCAGTTCGAGTTCATCATTATCTGAAATCAATTTATTGAACAATAATACTTTAAATATGGTGAGTTTACTGTAAAGTTTTCATGTATTAATTCCTTCAATATTCAGAACCCTTTGAATTGGAATTATTCTTACCCCCACTGTATAGATAAGGAAACTGGGACACAGTGTGCCTAATGGCATACGGATCATATCGTGAGATGACAAAGATGAAATAAGGAGTTATCCCTTGGATCATAAAAACATACCTTTGACAGAGCTTACTAGACTGGAATAATGGATGAAAGATTCAGTTACTATGGGAAGTCTTTGACAGAATTTTGTATATATGTAAAGAGACTTTATTCAGGATTGCCAAAAGATTCCAAACAATGGTGCATTCAACATTAGGACAAATTTCATAAATTTATTTACTGACTCTTCTGAAGTCTCTGTCACTAGCAATAAGAGCCAGGTAAATGTTCAGTCTCTCCTTCTTGGGGATGGAACTCAATAATTTGACACCAGATGCGTCAGAAATTTCTGCACACAGAATTGCCGAAGCCAGTCCAACTGCTGCTATAGCATTTCTGTGCCGTATTCCAGGACAACCTGCCAATTTCACCTCTCGTCCTTCAACTTTGTCATTTATCATCCTTAATGATGCAGTTTTCAGTCTTAGAAAGAGCAGCTGTCGGGTAGCTACAGGATCCCCTCCTCGGTTAATTCCTCTCAGGTGGTGTCTCCTCGTTCCGTGTGGTAGGGAACGGAGGCAATTTACAGATACCCAAGTTCAATACCACTTCAGATCATCATTATTTAGGCAGGGATATTGGAAACTTCTGGGCACATTTTCTATGAAATATTATGGCAATTCTCTACTTCATTATTCATGAGTAGAAATAGTCTACAAAATAAGCAACTTAGAATAAACTGCGTCTGTGTTATCCGTCATTTTTAAAGAATCTGATTATTTTCATGTGTCCCTCTATTCCACCATTTCTACTGAAACCTTACAACAGCAGAGAATGATGTAACTGCATACCCCATAAGTAATGTAATGGGTTAGGCCATTCTGAAAATAGCGGTCTCGAGGTGCTCTCCCGGGTAGAGGGGAAACAACAAAAACGTGAAACAACTCTCTTAGAGCCATCTTCAAGTGCATTTGGGGAAATACGATCAAATGACAATTGTCACTTTTGGTTCTCAAATGATCTGTTATTTATAAAATATGTCTGGTTTCTTTTTAACTCAATCTGTTGTTTTATTTCTAAATCAAAAGATTGACTAAGCCTTTAAATTATTTTATAAATAATACTGCATATTTTTAAAAATCTTTCCAACTGGGTAGCCTATAGCAAAACTGCTCCCCAAAGTACTAAATGAAGCATCCAACCAAATGGACAGTATCATCTTCTTTCCGCTCCCCTCCAACTATTTGTCAATAAGGACTCAAATATAGTTGGTAAATGGCAGATCTTACAGCAATTATAGATCTAAATAGCATTTTTTTAGCTATAATATCTAAACACAATACATCCATCTATACAGGGTTATTTCTGTTTCCTCTTGTAATGGTTTTCATGACTTGTAATTTTCAGGAAATGGATGCATTTCATTGAAAGTAGCTAATTTATTGGCATAAAGTTATTCATAATATTCCAATATTAAAATTTTACATCCGTAGACCCAGTTCTTCTAGAATGGCTTTGTGAAGAGCTTGGTTAATCTTTTTCTCAGTGAAACAGCTATTTAAGTGATAACAATTCTTTCTTTTAAATATTTGAAGTGTATGGAAATTGACCTAAGAACATATAGCCAATGGTTACTGTGAACTGGCTATTGTGGTAAATAGTTTTTTGGTTATTAAAGAAAACCCCTATAACTAAGCAGGAACAAGATGCTGGCACATTTGTGCCATGAGCTGCCCCTGTGCTCCTGCACCTATTACGGAAGCTCTTCTCTGTCCTCAGCCTGTGGCTGTGGTCCTACCACCAGCTCTGTGTTGCAGCCCTCTGTTCCGGGGGGCCATAGTCCAAAGACTGGGCTCCCTTTCCTCATCCAGCTCCTAGGGCACAATCCCTATGCTAGTTTCAACATGCCAACCCATTCCTCCAAACCCATTCCCTGCTGCCCCCACTCCCCTGCCCCCTACTCACCCTAGCATTCTTGTAGACCAGAGATTCCATCCTAGGCGGGGCCGGCCTAGAAGAGCCAGAGCTGGTGTCCCCTCTCCAAGGTCTGCTGAGGTGCCCTTCCAGGAGAAGTAGGTCACTGTTTTTGCCCCCAGTGGTGGTGCAGGGACCCTGAGGTTCCATCCAGGGAGGAGGGGTCACTGTAAACATGGCTGCTCCAGAGCTCCACCTGAGGGGACTGACTTTACCTGGAACAGAGTGTGAAGGACTCGATGTCTAAGGCCATGGTCCAAGACAATGGAGATCTTGGTGGAGAGCAATTAAGAGGAATCCGGTGGTTCCCAGAAATAAGCAAAACGACAGTGTAGCCAGAAATTTAGCCAAGGAGCATCCTCATGGTCTGGAAGCCTTGTGCCCACTCTGAGCTCCACACATATAGTGCCAGTCAGGGAAGGACAGGGGCAAGCTGGAAAGCCTCTCCCAAGTCACACGTAGGTCCCTGAGCAAAGAGCAGGAGACTTACTGTCTCGAGATCTCTGACCAACCACTGGCTGAATAGTATGTGATTCTGATGCCCCTGCATCAGGGACACCAGTGACTTACTCTGACCCAGGGCACTAGACATGCAGGCTTAAAAATAAGGCACATTCATCCCCGGTGTCCTGAAAGACGGTGTGCAGGCCCAAGGCTATCCTCTCTCAGGAGTGACCAGAAAGAACACCTCTGAGCAAGAACAGCCATTGCCCCCAAAGTGCTCTTGAAACAGAGAGAGAGCAATTAATTCTGCCTCCCTAGGAACTGGAATGAGGGCTAAAACATTTGAGAAAGGCTACAG
Organism: Tonatia bakeri; assembly: GCA_004024845.1. Lineage (NCBI taxonomy): Eukaryota > Metazoa > Chordata > Mammalia > Chiroptera > Phyllostomidae > Tonatia > Tonatia bakeri. The sequence goes on from PVIA01000475.1 coordinate 253,337, forward strand.
TCAGGAGGCTAAATCTGATGATTCTTGGAGGATGGCTAAGCATTGTCAAGAGGACAAGGTGGGAAGTATGAGCCTGGTTCTCAGTTTAAAGTCTGTAAATAAAAATGTGGAAGGCAGAGTGTCTGTCCTGTGATACATACTTGATGATTTTCCCCTAATTTTCACTCTCTTGCTATGAGTAGTATTCCTTGTACTGTGTTTACTAAGTTTTCAGGGTGTAACTATTTTTCTGTGCTCCGTCTGGGTCCTCGGACTCACTGACCTTATAAAACAAGACTACCAGGATGCTCTAATATCTACTGTCACCACCATCACGAGGCCACTCTTGCCTGGTGTCGCCGTCTCTAGTATTGCATCTCTAGTAAGAACCACTAATTCGCTCCGCACCTGAAGTGTTCAAGGACACGCTGTTGACACTCTGGGGTCCAGAAGTCACACAGACGGCTCCAGGCCAGAGAGCAGCTGTGGGAAACTGTCCACATCCAGCTAAATTAGAACTGACAGCCCGCCCAGATTTGTAACACAAGACCCGTCAGTTGGGGACATCAGAACCCTGCTAGAAAAAGCAACAGCGCACACCGAGTTGTTCTATTTCCTTGTTTTGCTTTGGGGCACCTCCAAAATGTCCCTTTCTTTTAAAGGAAAATATTTCTAACGTTCAAATGATTAATCGAGAGTGGTTATTCCATTGTAAAGTCCCCAGTGACTCGCACGCAGCCCGCGGTTAGTGGTGGGGCAAGACTTCTGAGATGTCTGTTCTGCTCCCGCTGACTTGGTGTCTAGATTTCAACACAGAGAATTCATGTCGTGGAAAAGTCGGCTGTTATTACTAAACAGGACACATTTATGAATCCTTACTTCTTAGTTTATGCCAATGACTGGCTGTTTTCTCAATGGCACCATGACTTTTGACAGATCCGTAGTCAGTCTTCAAACCAGAGTGCCCTTAGGAATAACAAATAATAATAACACCACTTTTACTTATGTTTTATGTATAAATTATAGAAACGTTTTACTGATCTTTAGCACAGGGACTGACACCACCTACACCTTTGATCCTGATGGATGAAGAGAAGCTGACGTAGCCCTAAGAGGGGAGAGATGTGAAATGAAAGACAGGTCAACCCTTTCCTCTCCACTTCCCAGCTATAAAATATCACAGTCTATACGCTACAAGATGTGATCAGTGTGGTTAATCTTATAAAACTGGGTCCTTTTAATAACTTAAACCAATTTTTAAACAAGGAATACCTTCCCATTATACAATCTCCCAAACCCTTAGGAGCACCAGGTATGAGGAGTGCCCTGCCACTCTGGTTCCCAGCCTTCGGCACTCATTTTGGAGAAGGTCAGAGGTGCCAGTTTGTCATGGAAACTTCCAGAGGCATCTGTTCACAGACAGCAAGATGGTGTAGCTCCATATTGCCCTCTTCACTCTCTCTTTTATAGTAGAAATCACAGCGGCCTATACATATTTTGGCAACTTATTTTTTTTCATTTGCTATGTCATGGAGATAGTTCTATATCAGTACAGAGAATTTTCACACTTTTTTATAGCCACACAGTCTTTCTTTCTATAGCTACAGCAGATCGACTTACCAGTCCCTACGTGATAGATATTTGTGTTTTTTCAGTCTTTTGATTTCGCACACAACACTGCACTGGAAAACTTTTTTTGGATGCCATTTGAAACACATGCTATCATGGCCATTGGATACATTCTTAGAAGGTTGAATATCTGGATCAAGAAGTGTGTGTGTGCGCGATTTGAAAGATACTGCCAAATTAACTCCATAAATGTTGTACCGATTTACACTCCCACCAGCAACGCGCAAGAGTGTCTGCTTCCCGACAGTGCTGCCAACAATAAATACCTTTTCGTAATTGGAGTTGTGGATTGAAAAATGAGTACTGTAATTTAGTAAGAAGAGCCAAGAGTGAATTTCTTCCATTTGGATCTCCCTTCCTGAGGTACCTCTTCCCCGCAATGACATCCCTCAAAACTCTCTGATAAAGTTAAGGCCTTAAAGCCAGACTCTCAAATCATTACATTACAAAGTATTAGCCAACAACTTTCAAAAATTAATGAAGCATATTCAACCACAGCTCATATTATACTATGTTCATTATATCAATAATAAATTATAAGTAAAATAAAAATTAAATAGTAAATACAGTTTAAAATTGTATTTTATTTTGGTTTTATTTTTTATCCCATTTAAAATTCTATTTTATATAGGTTGTATGGGCACACTCTATATTTGTATGTTTTATAGTAAAAATACTATTTGTGTGTTAGGGTAGTGCATTATTTTTGAGTAAAAAATTGTGTATATGAGAGCTGCTGGTGGTTCTCCAAGCCATAGAGTTTCATCCTAAAATCCATTATTTTCCCCTGAGGGTCATTGTCAAGTATATAGAGAAGCAGTAGGAATATTACATAAGCCACATATTCAATGTTAAGTCACACTAAAGACATTTTTAAAGCAAAAAAAGGTGAATTAATTTTAATAATATATCTTATTCAATCCAATAGATGAATCAGTTCAACATGTAATCAACATGAAAATCACTGAGATATTTTACACCCATTTGAAAATACAAAATCTTGAAAATCTGCCCTATATTTGACACTCATCACATCTCAGTTTGGACAAGCAATTTCTCAAGGGCTCCAGGGCCACCTGTGACTGACGGCCAGGGCACTACTGGACAGCACAGATCTAGAGAGTTCGCTGACAGTCCCGAAGTCATCATTAAACTTGTGAGCATGTGCTCCATGTAAGTGTTGGGTGTTTTCAGGCCAAACTGAAACACTAGCTCCTCAGCGAGCCCATTCCACACCGTTTCAAAAGCAAGTCTCAGAAAGACGAGCTGCTTCTCGTTTTTCTCTCTCTCAGCTCCTCTCCTGTGTGATCCATTTCTTTTCTCTGCATCTGTACCCTCCAGAGACCGTGATTCCCTAACTCCGTCCCTCTGTGTTGGCAGCAGGCAGCCCGGGATCTGGGGAATGAATGAGTCGGTGAGGCTCAAGGAAAGACAGGAGACAGAAACAGTAGACACTTTCTCTCCTCAGTGGCTGGAAATCTAACCTCCCCACCCCAATAGGTACCCCTTTCTCCAAGAGAATAACAGAGAAAATTTTATTCTCAAGGTATATTGGTGGAAAAATCTGCATTTTTCTGATTGTTACTTATTTTTAGGGTTGTTAACAGTAGTAAGCACAAAATTTATCCTTTCTATGGTGGCTTATTTTTAAAAGAAAGACACAAATGTGGCTTTTGCTGTCATTGTTTTAAAACAAGTAGAAAGCTCTCAGTAAACTTTTACATCCATCTGCAACATGTTTTGTTAGAAAAGACTGTGGTAGTATCTAAAATTGTGTAAATCATCAGTTTTTAATCTGGCAGGAAGTAGATAGTGGCCCATTAAACTTTCGTAATTAAATTTTCCCTGTACTCCCCCATAGAACCATTATCTGGGTTTTCTAATTAACACAAGAGGAGGGAGTCAATTCAGATTGATGGGATCTAGAGCCATCCCCTTTCATTTTAATGACCTTTAATAAACTTTTATTACTATTGATATTGATAATTATAATACACCCTTTAACTCTGCAATGTGATTCTAAGGACCTTTTCAAAAATTGCAAAATTCACCTTTAAAGCTAGAGTAGGCAGAATTATTATATTCCCAGATGCTGTGCCTTTAACACAGTGACTTTAAGTGAGCTGAAGGGTAGACAGGCATCGTGACAATGGCCATCCTTTCTTCGATCCACAGTGCAGGACCTCAGTCCTTATGTAGTGTCCTAAATTCAGAGCACAGCTGCCCCTAAGAACTCCCAGGGGGGCTGGATCGGAAGCTATTTCATGATAGATAATCCACAGGGAGTGAGGTGGCATTTACTAAATTTGTTCCATTTTCAATCGGGAAGGCACTGAGACCTCGAGGCCAGCTGCCCAAGAGGGTAAGTCATTAGGCAAGCTAGGCTGGTTTCCCAGAATGTTCTCATGACATTCTGCCAGAGTTTTACATAATTCTACATCCCCTCAGAGCTGCCATTGCAGTCACGAGAACTGATCTTTCCCTGTGAGAAAATGAGTTTGCTGGCATGAGCATATACCACGAAGAAGAACATGTCCATCATCACTTACTACTTGCTTGGCAAGCCGGGATACGGAAGGGATACATCACCAGGGTCGTGTGGATGGTACACGATGGCGCCAGGATTCAGCCTATGCTGTTCCTCATCAAGCTGCACTGCCTGCGAAGTCGTGATGGGTGACCCACGTTGGACTTTTCTGGTCCATCGGCTAATGAAATCAAAAGTTGTGAACGGAGATCTACCAGCTGGTGGTGTTTAGGGGAGACAGAATGGCAGTCTCGTCTCCTCATCTGTGAAGTAGAGATTAGCATATTATGCCATAAAAATGATGTGAGGATTAAATGAGGTAAGACATAGAATATGCTTAGCATAGTGCCTAGTTCAACAAATGGAATCTCTCACTTTTATTGTAAATCTTGTTTTTATAGTACCTCATCTGTTCTTGGATTTTTTTTAACCCTACCTGTTTTCTTCTTTTCAAAGTTCAAGTGCCTGGTATGTTCATAACCCAAACCATGAAAATATAGTATATATTAAAAATAAAAGTCTAGACTTATCTGAGAGAAGAGATAGCAAGAACCTGCTCAGGATCCCATATATATAATATAATCATTGGAGTCAAAGATTTTATCATCTAGCTCTTGCAATAATCGAAGGATAAAGTAGTATCAGCCTGTTTTGTATAAGAATAGAAAAAATAGAGAAGAAAGGAAAAACCTAAGAGACTTTTAAACAGCAACAACACAAGATGCATTTTTTTCTGAATTTAGTTTTCAAGAAAAATAGATTTGTTTTAAAATAGTGCATGGCACATTGGACCCCCTGGGACCATCAACACCCTCCCACCTGTAACAACTAGAAAAGCATGTGGAAAAGAGACAAGGCCATAGTTTTGGGAGAGTGCAGGACAATGTCCTCGAGATAAAGGAAATAAAGGACATGAGTCATGTGACTGCCCTGACTTCCTGTCCAGAGGCCCTTCCTGCCTGCCCGTGGGAAAGTAAGGAGATCCCCAGGAGAGGATGGCAATTCTCAGACTATTGAGAAAATACTGATCAGAGCTTTGGAAGACAGAGGCGGTTTGAGAGGAGGAGAGCTATCCGGAGAAAAAGTTTCAGAAATATTCATAGGGGTCCAGATAATCTGTTGTTGAAAACTAAACTACACGTGAGGCCAGACAGTGACTCAAGAGTTGTGTGCTGAGGAGTTCTTAGAGATCAAGCAGGTCTGAGAGGAACCTTCACTGAGGACCCAAACAGGTCACGCTTTGGGAGTGATGCTAACCCAGGCCTGCAGTAAAGGACATGCTAGGTCAGGGACAGATGAAGAATGGTCCCAGGGTCAAGTTCAGCCCATGACCTTTTTTGTATGGATTCCTAGCTAAGAATGTTTTTATATTTTTGAAAAGTTATAAAAGGAAGATGAAAAGAGGTAGGAGAAGAAGGGAAAAAGGGAGAAAGAGAAGAAGGATATATTGAAAAGAATACACAGCAGAGATTGAATCATATCAGCAGAGTTTAAAATATTCACTACCTAGGTCTTCATAGGAAAAGTTTAGCTTGCTCCAGGCTTAAATCATGTACAAAATAATCTTTGAAATAAACTGATCTTCAGTCAATTTAACTTCCATCCAGAGTAGTCTTTGAATAGATACAATAAAATCTAGCACTTAAGAGTGTGCAATTCATAATATTCAGCATCTAATAAAAATTATTAGACACACCAAGAACCAGAAAAAGGATGTTCATAACCAGGAAAAAAATCACTCACAAGATAATGACTCAGAAATGACAGACATGATAGAACAGGTAGACAAGAACTTTAAGGGGTTATTATAAACATGCTTAAAGATTTAAAAGAAAACATTGATACAATGAGAAAAGAAACAAGAGAACCAAACAGGGCTTTTAAAACTGAAAAATACAATATCTTATTGAGACACGTCCTGTGTGGGATTAATAGTAGATTTGATTCTGTAGAAAAGGTTGGTGAATTTATATACATAATCAATAGAAGTTATCCAAACTGAAGCACTGAAGGAAAAAAGGAGCAAAGCTTCCATGAGTATAGAACTGAGTTTTCAGAATTCTTCTCCTTTCACAATTTCAAGTTAGCCTTGGCTCGGAGAGACATTTTACGGGAGATTTGGAGAGAAGGAGCCCAGGCGCCATATTGCTTTTACGCATGGAAGGTTGACTGGGACACACTGGGCGCTGTTGCAGTGCGTACATGTGTCGCTGGTCTGCTGGCTCCCCTGCGGGCCCGGGAAAGCTGCTGGCCCCTTAGCTGCTTTCGCTCCTGCTGCATCCAATAAGTTTTCTGAGTCCAGGACCAGAGTGTGCAGCTCTGGCAGCAGCTTCCCCAGCTCCTCCAGGTTCTTGGAAGCCTTGGCCAGTGTGCCACTCCTGGGGCAGCCGCCAAACCCAGGGCTCTTCCAGCTTGTACTGAATCTGCTCGTTCCGGTTCTCCGACACTTGGGCCAGTCCCAGTGCGGCACATGGAATGTTTAACTGCCCCCACAATTACATAGAGTTAAATTCCTATGGTAGGTCCCATGTTCTAAATGAGTTACAGTGGCTCTTCTCCTCCGATGCAACCCTGCGTGGCTGATACAAAGATACATTGTGACCAAGTGGACTTTATCCAAACAATACAAGGCTTGACATTTTCAAAATCTATCAAGGCAATTCATCATAATTAATAGATAACTGTGAAAACTGTATGATTATCTCAATAAATACAGAAAGAGATTTGACAAATTTTAATATTTAACACCCCTTTATGATAAAAATGATCAGCACTCTAGTTCTCACAGGAAACTTCTTCAACCTGATAAAGGCCACCTTTGAAAATGTACACTTAACATGACATCTGATGGTGAAAAGGTGACTGGGTGCTTTTTCCCCGATGAGGAAGATGCCGGTGATTTCAACTGCACTCCTCCTAGTAGCATTGCCCTGCAACTTCTCATCGGTCCAACGAAGGAAGAGAAAGACTTTTTAAAACCATGTAATCTGGAAACAGAAGTAAAACCCCCAATCTTTATCCACAGATGGCATGATCACATAAACAGAAAACCATAAGGAATCATTAACACGGATCCCAGAACTATTAAGTAAACTCAGCAAAGTTGCAGAATGTAAAATCAGTAAATAAAAATCAATTGAAGAATAGCATCAAAACATGAAATATGTAGTGATAAATGAAGTAAATTATGTGCAAGACTTACACACTGAGAACCCTCACAAATTACTGCTGACATAAGTTGAAGATCTAAGTAAATGGAAAACTCCTTCTCTTCATTAATTGGAAGATTTGCTATTGTGAAGATATTAATTCTCCCTAAATTAATCTATAGCTCTAAGGCAATCACACTCAAAATCTCAGTAGGGTTTTGTAAAAGTTGACAAGCTAATTCTAAAATTTGTGATGAAAATGCAAAGATCTAGACTAGCCGTGGCAATTGTGAACATAAAAGAACAAAGTTGAAGGACTTACACTACGCTAATATGAAGACTTATTGATATGAAGTTGCAGTAATTAAAGCAGTGTGGTAATTGTGTAAGGAGGGATGAAAGAGACTAGAGTCCAGAAATAGATCCACACATATATGGGCAATTGATGCATGTTGATGGTACCAAGATAATTCAACGGAAAATGTATTGTCTCTTCAACAACAGCACTGCCCAGTCCTGTGAAAAGTGTACATCAATCTCTACTTTATACGGCACACTGAAATTAACCTGAAATGGGCCATATACCCACACATAAAATGTCTAGAAGAAAATATAGGAGAAAAGTTTTTTTAACCTTGAAGTAGGACAAATTCTTGGATAGGATACAGAAAGCAGAAACCATGAAAGAAAAAAAAGTTATAAAATGGATTTCATCAAAATTAAAAAATTTCTGCTGACAAAACAAAACATGAAGAAATAGAAAACCTCTAACTAGAAGATACTCTTCTGCCAAAGGACAAATCCAGATCTTATATTAGACCGGTATCTGAGAAACTACTGGTATTCAGAATATATAAAGAATTCTTAAGACAACTCAATAATAATAAGAAAAGGCTAGTTTTAAAAAATGGACTTGGTAATGGGAGAGGCTAAGCATGTGTGGGGACAAGGGTATGTGGGAAATCTCTGTACCTTCCTCTCAGTTTTGCTGTGAACCTAAATGTGCTACAGAATAAAGTCTATTAAAAATAGAGGCGAAACAATAAAGCTCTTTGAGTTTAACAAGGGAAAAGGTCTGTAGGGCCTGTGGACAGGCAGAGACTCCTTAAACAGGATAGAAAAAACCAATAGCCATAAAGGAAAATAATCTAAATTAGGCCTCACTGACTTTATGAACTTCTATTCATCAGGACATCATTAAGCAAATGAAAAAGCCAAAGAACGGGAGAAAAAATATGTGATACATCCATCTGACAAATTACTGAAATCCAGAACATGAGTGAATCCTCACAAATCAGCAAAAAAATAAAAGTGCACACCCTAATAACAAAAGATTTAAACAAGACTTTTCAGAGTGTATTCCATGAACAAGAAACACATGAAAAGGTGTTCAACATTATGAGTCATTAGGGAAATGCAAATTAAACACCAATGAGATACTATTTCATATACTCCAGAGTGACTAATTTTAAAAGCAAACAAACAAACCAAATCCAGGACAAGTGTTAGTAAGCCAGTGCAGCAGCAAACTCTGAGATGTGGCTGCTGAGAATATAAATAAGTGAAACCACTTAGCAAAACTGCCTGGCAGCATCGACCAGAGCTGACCGCTCAATGGCCAATTCCGTTTCAGCCGTATACCCATCAGAAACACGTGCATGTACTCAGTAACAGGTGTGCTCATAGCAGTACTTTCCAGAATAGCTCCAAATGGGAAGTGACCCAAATGCCTATCAACAATAGCATCAGTTAATTAGTCATGGTATACACATACAATGCTGTATTATACAACAACAAACATGAAAGATGGCAATACACAAAACCTGGGTGAATCTCAAAAACATAATGTTAAGCCAAAGAAACAAGATGCAAAAAAAGTATGCACTCTATGACTCCATTTATTGAAGCCAATAAAAGGCAAAATATAGTGAAAGAAATAAGAGTTATGGTTTCCTTTGAGGGTGGATAACTGGGAGAAATCCCAGGTGAGCTTCTGAAGGTCCCATTATTCTAGTTCTGTGGTAGCGGGACTAGTACATTTACTTTCCTGAGCTTTCATTAAACTGCCACCAATGAGAGTTCACTTTTCTGTACATATTTTACATTTTAATTATTTCTTGCTTTGATTATACCATTATTTAAAAATTCATCACAAATTTATTAGAACAATAGAAATGGGACATAAGAAAGAGGGGTTATCGAAGAGAAATTTTAAACTTTTAGCTCACGGTATCATTATCATGTCATTTTCTATAGGGAAGGTAGGTAGGTAGACGCATGGATTTGAAATCCCGAATCGTTGCAGATGAACCAGATTATAATGATGGAAGAAGGAATCTATTACATTTTGCCATCTACAGCTCCATGCAGTCATCTGCTTCCTGAAATGTGAGAAGGTGGTTAGGGTATTAGCTGTCTTTAGCTGATATGATTTATTAAGTCCTATCTCTGTATTAGTTTCCTGTCGCTGCTACAACAAATTCCCTCCAAATTTGTCCTACAAACACAGAGCTTAGAAGTCTCATTGGGCTAAAATCAAAGTACTGACAGTTGTGTGATGGGAGAGTCTGTTTCCTTTCTTTTCCCAGCTTCCACCAATGCCTGTCTCTGACGCTAACCACCCATCCTAGTCCCGGGAGCCCATCAGCCCCCCATGGAAGGGTTGTAAGTAGAACTGGGTGTAAGTAGAATAGTAAAAATGCTGCCACTTGAGCAGTCTCGTCCCTCCTATGCAGTTTTGGGAAGAAAAGCTGACAAACGGACCCTAATTGTTCTTCATCACAAGTGATCTGTCTGAAATGGTCCTTGACAAACATCCTCCTTGAAAATGTTAGGACCTCCTCCTCACTTTTTGGAAGAAATATGTGCAGATTTATGATGCAATTTTCCCCTTAGTGAAATTTCACCAGGTACATGGGCCTAATGTCATTTCATTTCTTGCTTCTTCTAATGATGGCGTGTTTCTATACGGTTCCACTTCTAATTCTGTTGGTGAGTTTCAGACAGAATGGGATGACGCCTTCCTTAGCAGACACACTGCTTATAAACCTCAGTAAAGCAGAGATCTGTGTGCCTTCTATGGAAAATGAGAGTTCATTGCTTTTACAATTGTGATATTATGAGAAACACATCTTTAAAAAATGTGTTGGTGCCCCGGGCAGGTTAAAATCTTTTTCCTATAGGAGGGGAAAATCCTTTTCTAAGGCCACAGATGAGTTACTTCTCTTTCCTTCAGCATTTCATGTAGACTTTTCATCCCGTCTCTGTCTCTTCAGGAGGTGGGTCTTGCTCACTGACACACCTTGTCTCTTCTGTACCCTACAGGCCATCTATACCCAGACACACCAGCATTACTGCACTCCTCCGGGGTGGGGACAGGGTGGCTAGCTTTTCCCATGCATATGCCACCTCTGTTCCTTTTGCTTGCTTCTCTGAGTAGCAGTCTCCTACTTTAAACTCCTTCTCGGAGCCCTTCCTGATGGGGTGGGGGTGGGGGTGACCCCTACCATCACAGTGCCCTGTGCATAGCTCATGGTCTCATCACTTTTCTGGTGACTGCTTTAGACCTGGCGCTTCTGGAGCTGCGTTTTTAAATCCTCAGTTGCCTCACAGCCTGCAAAAAGGCCTTCCGTCCTGTTTGTTGAACGAAGCAAGCAAGCAAAACGTAAAGGACGTGGCGAAATCGAGGGCATTTATTTAGCGTTTCAGCGGGTGTGATCCTGCAACTTGCCTACTCCAGTGAGATGAATTGCAAGAGCCTGAACTCGCAGGTTCCTGCTGTTCATGTTTAGCCTTCTTCATGCATCATGGCTGATTGGACACACGGAATCTCTCAATTAGTCTTGTGCTGCTGTGGCGCACACAACTCTATCCAGAAATGATCACAAGCGCCACGGAGCAGCCTGATCTTGTGAAGGGAGAGGTACTGTACCTGACCCTGGCATCTCAACATGTGTCAGCATGTTACCAATGGAAGGACTGTAAGCCTAGCATCTATTGAGAAGGCCCTAATAGGTGTTGTCAGAGAAGGCTAGGCCTCCGGGTGTCGACTACTTGGAATTGCGTTTCACCAGGTAGAAACAAGGAAGTGTGCAGGCAATGGTGGCCAGAAGTTAAAAAGGGCCACAATAGAAAAACTCAAGACCAAGTCTTTCAGAAATAACTAGGTTGACCTCTTAATTAGCATCCACCAAAGCACTTAGAAAATGCTGGTCTCTGTATTACTGAGTTATTCACGTGCAGTGTCCCAGTGGGCTCACTTAAAGCCTTGAAGAGAACTTAAAATTAAATGAACAAAAATGAAAATCTTGCCTTCCCCATGACTCTTAATTGCCACCCCAGAACTATATCCTGGCTTAGTTAAACTCATTGCTCTTTCTCCCAGAATGAAGGGGGTTTGTCTGGTTGTACTAAAGGACTTATGTGAAATGTTATCACTGAGGACAAGTTGGAACTCGAAATAGGCAGACTAGAATGGCCTAAAATATAGAGCAGAACTGTTGCCACAGAATCTCAGGCTCATATGCAATATATAATGTGCTAGAGATGGGAAAGGAGGTCAATTTCCGTGAAGGCAAAGGCTCACAGCTTACTCGATAAGTTGTATTGACCATACACAGTGGCTAAAGGGAATGACCCCCAGAGAAACAAATGTGGAAGCCGCCTGAGGCGGTCACTGTCGTGAAGCGGCTCTCGGGATTCATGGTGCAGTTCCCAGGAAAGACGTGTGAATTAAGAATGAGAGGTAAATGTCATGATAGACTCTCTGAAGTATTGGATAGGCTCTCTATAATATTTCCAGTGAGAATACAATTTACGTAAGATGGAGTTGGAGGGCTTTTGAAAATTATCTAATTTGTGAGAGGCACACAACTGGGGTTTACAATGGGCACCCAGGGAAACATAAAAAGACACACACACACACGCACACACACACACACACAATGAGGAAGTTTTACAAGATCTTAAACAGGATCCAATATGTCTAGTCTGGGGTGATAAAAGAAAATGTTTATGAATTACAATTAAAATGCTTTTATTTAATACTATTTAGATATTTCCTAATGCTTGAAAATAATTTTAAGAATAACCTCAGAAATGTTATGAAAATGCTCTTTAAAGCTACCTATAATCAATACATCTTCACTTATATATACTTTTTCATTTATGTCCTTCTGAATCCGAGTTTAAGTCATTAGTTAAATCAATGGCAAAAGAAAGATAATGGATCATAGAAAGAATGCTATGTTTTTCCATCACCTTCCTTTCAAGAGCCTGAAAGTTTTTGTCGTTAGATGCTGAGATGTGAAATTGTTTTTACTGAGTTATTGATGACTGCACCTACGCAGAGCCTAAGTCAAATTATAGTGTATTATGGAAGCAATAGCTCCCTTCAATTTTTTGCATTATTGTACTATAAGAGCCACCTAAGCCCATTACAAAGCTGCCATGAATATTGTATCTAGCCTATAAGTCATCTAGGTTTTAACCAAATTAAGTCTCTACGACATGACTCAGATTTAGTATCTTCTGAACATAGCAATGCAATCGGTAACCAAGGAATTATTATAAGGGAAAACGAAGACACGGTGCCTTGTGCACAATGGGCATTCAATAAATATTTGTTAAACTAAGAATATAACCTGGACCTACTAAAAAATCTCTGCTATTTTTCTCTTATAAATGAATTAAGAGATACCAATCTATAACACTTTTATCATGCCATCAGCCTCGATATATGAAATGATATTCCTGGGGAGAATTTGGAATGCACATTAGACAGAATAGAACAGACTCACACATTTTCTAAAAGAACAATGCATGCTTTTAATCTACACCAGTAGGCAATCAGTTGGTTAATGGTAATCGACATAGGTTAGATGTTCTCCTAAAAAACCACTTCAATGGTAAGCATAACTCCACAAATATTTACTAACAGACTAAAGAATAAATATTTTAAACAATAATGTCAAGTGAATTCCGTGAGTGTATAGGAACTGTACCACCCATTTAAAAAGAGAAACAATATGTTTTTGAAGGCTAAATGAGTTTTACTTTTTTAAATGTTTATACTTTTACTTGGCAAGAAGTCTCAGATTTATAAAGCCAGTAGTATGTTTTGTACCATGATCATCTAAGGAAATGACCTTCCTTCCACAAATGCTTAACTTAAGATAAACCTAACCATTTAACTTGAATGGTGATATATACAAGTAAGTGTCCAGATGGGGCCCTCTCCACTGAGGAAGGAGATGAATTTGAACAAAGAACACTAGGTCAGGCCACTGAGTTTGTATATGGATTATCCTATTTAGTGCAATCATTTAACAGGGAATTTGAAGGAACCCTCTCTTGGAAGAATATAAAAATGAAACCTGTTCTCTCTCCCTGGGACAGTGATAAGAGGGCCTTGTCGAAAAGTAGGGGTGAGAACAAACTTTATTTTTGTAGTAACACAGGTTTAGAAGTTAGAATCTCAGTCAGGTCTGTGATTTTCTCCACAGCCAGTTAATCCGTTAGGTTACAATGAACTCCCATGGTTTTTGAGAAGGTCAAGATCACCATTGGGTCTATTGTTAACCACATAAACCTATACTTTTGACTCTGTGGATGTACACTGACAACAGTAAGTTCCTGAAATAGTCCCGGGGACTCAATCAGAAAGGAAGGGTTCTATTTGGAAAGTCTTGTGTGTGTGTGTGCGTGTGTGATATTTCACTAATAACCACTCATAGTTGCCAGGTTTATTCCACTGCTTGCTTTTGTATTCCCATAAATACTAGGATCTTTTGTTTCAAACTTGCCAACAGAGAATACCAGACAGCTTTTTCTCATCAAATTCCTGTTCAGTTTCCTAAATTCTAATGGTTAGAACGTAGGCCAGCCTCAGCTACAAGAAGTCAAGATGTTACCTGCTGGGCAGGAAGCCAACACCAGAGTCATTCATCTGCCCCGGCCTTCGAAGAGTTAAATGCAAAACACGAGATTTAAAGTTGAGCCACGAAAAGCAGTAAGTGTTTTACTTCTGTCTCGTTTGAGACCTGAGTAGGAAGAGACCAGTAAGCTGTGCAGACTTGAGGGGAAATAAAAAAAAAAAAAAAGAAATTGTCTCGATGGTATTCCATAATCAATTGAAGGGGGGGAAATCAGGTTAGTATCAGGTAATAAAAACTATAGAATTGGGGTAGCGCACTCGCAGGGGAATCCATCCTCTAGCAAAGGTTCTTTTTCATGATTTGTAAGGGTTTTTAAAGAAGCCCGCGCGGAAGGCCCCAGGAGAAACGAAGACTTGGGGCCCCCTCACATTGTTCTGCCAGGGGCCCCCTCACATTGTTCTGCCAGCGCCTTCCTAATTGTGTTTACGTTTTCGGGGATCGGGGGAGGGCGGGGTGGGGGGGCAAGAGCACACCGCGAGGTGGAACGGTTATCGACCAGATTGATCACGGGGACAGATCGGCCGGTGGTAACCTTGTTTAATGATATGTTGCTGGGCTCAGCACCTTGCGGAGGCTGTGATTCTTCAGCGGCTGCGGCCGCTTGATGGATCGCGGCAGGCCGCTGAAGGCGCAATCACTCACCGCCGTCACCGCACCGCCCTGCCTGCCACCAGCCTGCCGGGGGGCCGCCTGGGCGCCCCGCCCCGCTGGGGACCGCTGGGCTAGGCCTGGAGCCCACCGTGGCGTGCTCTGGGCCTGGAGCCTTCCTTCACAAGACGTTGCTTTTAGCTTTGTCCCTTGCCCCCCAAAATACTTCAGTCCCCTCGCAACCCGCGCTTCTCAGTTCCTTCCTCGCACACACGCAGCCCACGAGGGTTTATGTCAACGTGACCAATCAAGCAGAAGACCAAGCAGGGCCTTCGCATCTGAAGACCTGAAGGTTCGGGGAATGTGAACACAGAGTCATATGTTATCGTATTTTTCTAGTTTCAATAATGCCTTAGTAGGGTCGAATTATGCTCAGGTCGTTGGGCATGGTGGTACCGTGTACCTATGGTGCTACACCGGGACCTCTAAGCACCGAACTGTGATTTTTTTTTTTTTTGCATGGCTGGCACCTAGCACAGAATTGTTTGTATGTATGCATGTACACAGGTATATATACATACATGTATATATAGAAACAATGATATATAGTCATATAATAACATATGTGTGTAGTTGATTTGAGAAAGAACAACGTAGAAGAAGGGGATCTTTTTACACTGTGACTCCTTCACTCAGCCAATCTCTAATAATTCCCTATTGCTTGTCCCACAAAATCTAAGCTGGTGTCTCCTGTACATGGTGACCCCCCAACTCTGAACTTCATTCCCATGCTCTCCAAAAGGGATGCTTTGCTTAGCCAGGGCTGCTTTATTATTTCCACTATCTATACTCACTTTTTGTGCTTGCTTTTTCTTTTCTCCTATTGAAGTGTTCTCCTTTTTCCTCTGCTTTCCTGCTCTTTAGGAGCCAATCTGGTGCTGCCTCTTACAAGAAGTACTCCTTGATTACACCAGCCTTTATTCACCCCTTATATCAGATGTGTGTTGCCTGCCTCCTCATCTTCCAGCTGTTCCTTCTCCAAGGGTGCTAACCATGTCCTCAGCTCTGACAGTGCAACTTGAAACCTGGGCTAACCCAGTTAACACATTGATGGCAAATATAGATCAGGGTAGACATGCAAAATTCATGAACATTTTGCAGAAATACTGGGAAAAAGTTGTTCTCTTTTCCTGTGCACAAACAACTATGTGGGGCTAGGAGTTTCTAGAAAGCATCCTGCAACTATGAGAAAGCTAGGCTTGGAATGAAGCTGCCTCTGCTGAAAGTAGGTGGAGAGGAGGAAGAAAAATAAAAACCCTTTGGTGAATCACTGAGATACTCAGGCCTTACACATGCCGGTCCCAGCACCACTCAGTTTTTCAAGCTGAGTGTAGTCTTTGGGTGTCAGTCAGTTTCTGAAGGATCCTGTTCCTTGCAACTAAGAATGGCACCATCAGCATTGGGCTCCGTTTTCAGATGACAGACACTTCATTTTGGCTTTCCCACTTTTTGAGTAAGCAACCATCCTCTCTTCAATGAAGCCCACACAGGCTGCTCTGAGTCTTCTGTTTTTTTCCTTGACGCCCTGGCCCGTGCTGGAATAGGGCAGAGGCATGCTGCACACGCATGGTGACTCCTCAGGGACAAGCCCATCCCCGCCCCCAGCAGAGGGGAGCCCTGTGCTTCCCAACCCGCCAGCCCCACGGGCAGGGGTCCTCACTGGACTGCAGTGATGATGTCACTGTCACCTCCTGTGTCACAAAGATTTAGAGGCAGAAGAAGGGGGTCAGGTCCCTCTAAGCAGGTTGTCACCATTCTTCTATTCAACCAGCATCTACAGACCAAATCTGTGTTACGTTGCCCGTTCTCTGATGGGCATCTCGGTCTTGACTGATTAGCTAAAATGTTTGCCCAAAGCAACACTTGTTATTTTTGTCAGACAACCACCACTGACTGCCCAGACTACTCTCTTTCTGGGTGGTGGTGGCTGCCTCCCCTCCTGCTTTGTGATCCCGGGTAGGAAGTGACAAACACGAGAGAAATAGGTGTGTGACAGACCCTCAGAATCTATGGCCTTAGAGCCTTCAGGCCTACACACACAGTCACTGAAAACCGAACCCAAAGCTACCACACTTGGACATGAATCACTTAACACACTCATGCTTTATGCTGTGAAAACTAAGAGAGGAAAGTTTGTACATTATCTCAACTTTAAAGACTTCAACTTATGCAAATTATATAAGGGTCTATAAACAATTGAGACAGAGCTTCCAAATTTCTCAAAATTTCTTATCAGTCTCCTTTCTTGTATAAGAAAGATCCTCTGATATAAATGTATTTAAAGTAGTAATTCTTTAGGGGGGAAATGTGTTTCAGAGGAAGACTAAAGCATCTTGCTACAAGATAAGGTTCTCAGACTTTATGATGCACAGGAGTTACCTGGGAGCTTGTTGAAATACAGATTCCTAGGCTCTGCCATTCAAGAATCTGACAGGCTAGGTGTCTGGAGTGGGGACTCCAGGAAGCAAGAGTTGAGATGTTGGCATGTCAACCCACAGCCCACACCTTGAGTAGCGCTGGTCTGAATGGTACCTCGCCAGAATCCCCCAGGATCGTGGCAAGTTCACTTTTCCTTTAGGTTGTTCAAACAATCTAGGTTATCACTGCAGCAAGTAAGTTGCAATTATGCGATCAGCAAATCCCATTTCCACCTAAATGCCTTTGATTTTACTCAATTTCTCTATATAATTTAGAAGCACAACTCTAGTAATTTTTCTAAATTACTTTTAAGCTAAAAAATAAACAATGAGACTAATATTCTGAGGTTGTGCACTGAACTGAACGGGTACCTGTATCCTGATTTGGTTGCATATTATTTGTCTTTTTTTTTTTTAGAAAGGCAATTGAGTCCTGTGTTTTTTACACTCTCTATACACTAATTGTGTTGCTTTCAGTCAAGAAATAGTCCTGAGTGTATTATTATTAATCCCATTACTAATAAGTCATTACTCCGTTCTTCAAAAAAATTGCATGAACAAGCTTTGTGCACAATACCCTATAGAAAAAAATCAAAACAGCTAGCTTATGCAGCATGAAGAATCAAAAGCTGCAAGACATTAAACAAAAAAAGTAGGCTACACTGAGATTTGGGGAAAAGAAACGATGCAGAAAAGTAGGAATCTCATCTTTCCAATGGAGAGCTCAATCCCATTTTCAGCTGACAGTTGGTAGCAAGCTTCCTCAGCCCCCAAAAGAAAATTAAAACAAACAAACAAAAAATAGTAGGACATTTTTCAAGCTAACCTAAAACATTTTTATCCAGCTTTTCCTATTTTTTAATACTCTTTTTCCTCCTTTACTGCCACCAAAGTGGCATTACGGTATTCCTTAAGGAATGCCTGTGTGTGTGTGTGTGTGTGTGTGTGTGTGTGTGTGTGTGTGTGTGTGTGTTAAGAGAAAAGCAGAAACATATAGTGCCTCCATTCACTGAGCAACATTCCCTATCAGAAGTAAACCCTCTCCACATTCCTGCCTTTGGGGGTCATCTCACCGCCAGCAGCTGTAAAAACCAGAAAAACCTTTCCCCCGTGACAGTTTCTGGCTCTTTGCTGACACACCAAGTGGCCAGCATCCTTGTCCGCTCTGGGCCCGTCTTTTGAATGTCATGCATTTCTAAAGGCAAAAGCGAGGTTCCTTTCTGCCCTGTGTACTATCCTATGTTGACTTCTCCATCAATTTCTGGGTCCATGTCCATCCTTTCAGATAAGATTGTCAAAATCCCAGTGTGAACAGGACAGGCAGACTCACGCCCAACGCAAACCGAAGTTTCTTCCCCCCTCTCACAAAGCGTCTGAGTTGTCTGACCTAATCATCTTTCCGTCTGTGTCTATTTTATCTGGAAGTTGGAAGCGTAATTCAAAGCAAAACTGAAAGTCAATGTTATCCAAGAAAACAGGGGGTTTCTAATGTATATAAAAGTTACTTCTTCGTGAATTAAAGAAGCTTGACATAGTGATATTGTAATATAAGAAGGTATTTTTAAACATAAGAAATGACATGCTAATGGAACATTCCATATAATGAACACTTACTCTATAACTCCTGGTGTTGCATGATGGTTAATATTATAAAATGAAGTGGGCAGAATTGACTAGGAAGCTAGGATGTGCAACCTAACGCTAATTACAAAAAAGTTATGTGCATATGAAGTTGCTCATTTATATTTCAGATCTTAAAATGGACTGTTCTTATAGTGACAATATATAAAGACTGTCCAAAGAATACTTACAGTCCTACTGGGGGCGGGGACTGTTATTTTTAACATTACTCCCAATGAAACTAATGCACATTTCCTTTTAAAGATAGAGGTTGCCTTTGTTTGTACTTACATATGATATATCCACCAGTACAGCAACCTACACATTTACTCAATGTTATGATCATTTAAATGTCATTAATTTTTTAGTCATTGAAAGCTCACTAGAAAACATTTACAATTGTATGCCCCTTTTCTTTCCCATATTTATTTTTTTAAAGAGAAAATGACAATATAAAACACCTTTTATCAATATGTCTTTATAAAGTTCTTATGTGAATATCTACCCCAAGTTGTGCATCACGGGGCCACCAGGTCTTTAACCTCTCATATTATGCCAGACTATAGTTGCTATAATAGGTGAAATATAAAAGCAAAAATGCTTTAGAGATGCAGGCCTGCTTTCTAGGAAGGTATTTATCAGCTACAATGTTTACATTGGTGTTTGGGAACATAATTGAGTCGGCAGGTTTTTAGGACAAATTTAACATTGTTTGCTTACATAATTACAAAATTCAGATGTATGGTTGTTAAAGAACATTCTGGTGTCAAAAAAAAAAGGGGACCATTTTAAAGGCTATTGTGTTCCTCCTCCAGTTCCATCATTTTATTCAGTCCGTCAGGCTGTGCCTAAAAAGTACCAGAAGCTAACACAAAAGCACCGCACTGGGTGCGTGAACAACTGCGGACATCGCTGAAAGCTGCTTTAATAATCCCAATGAAAGAAGTTTTACATTTTAAAATCTGAGACCCCCTTATGCAAATTATCTTGCCTTTAGTCATTTCAGAAAGAAACGAAGGACCTGGAGGATTTTATAGTTTCACACAACACTGCTGTGAACAGTTGTGAACTTTGATCTTACATTAATTAGTTAAGGTCTTGACGGATCCTAGCAAAAGCAAACCCCCAAATCAGGTCCCCCGGCTAAAATGAAATACAGCCGCAATCTATGGTACAAATGTCTGCTTTGTCTCACGTTATATTTCCTATGTTAGGGTGTTATCGAATGGCATATAATAACATTGTTCATTGTCTGGTAGTGATTCACAATGATGTAAGTACATTTTTTAACCTTGTATATACACATCAAGTTCAATATTAGGTTGCCGTATACTTGAGCCTTTGGAGGTATATAAACCAAATATGTCTGAGTTCCTTCTCTGTTGAGAGACCAGGATTTGAGGAAAATAACTTTTCATACTTAATGTAATTAGGGGAGAGTAGGTTGTGGCTGTACTACATGTAACATGTCAACTTTTAATGAAACGAAGTCTGTCATGTCACCATTAGCTGTTTGGTTCGGTTTGGCTTTTCCCCAACATAAAGTGGATGTGAGATCAAGCTTAGAGCTATAGTTAACTTCTAGAAAAGATGACCTTTCCATTATAGAAGTGGAACTAAAATTTAAAACTCACAAAACAGCCAATCCCTGCAAAGAATTTCCTACTCCCTACAGGTAGTACAAAATGGAACCCAAATGACAGGACCCCAGCTGAGCCTCCCCAGCTCCCCCAGTCCACACAAACCCCCTCTATCAATCATGGCAGGATAATGCATAGCGGTTGCACCTGTGACAGGAGATGATTGAATGCTGAACACAGGGCCTGCTTCGCCTGTCGCTTTGTGCATTTGTATTTCTCCAGGGCCGGTTTGAGAATTTTCAGAACTGGGGGTGGGGGGGCAGGGAAGGAGGGATTCCCATTATATGGTGAAAAAGAAATAGTAACGCATTTTTGATTATCAAGACATAACACAAAAGAGAAATTAGGCAGTGAAACGGCCCAGTTCGAGCAGGTATTGGAGGGCCCCGGCCTGGCACACAATGTGATATTACAATCTGTAATTCAGTTTAGATTAGGACAGGATGCTGACCATGGCCATTCTTTTGGAGATGTGTCACTCACCCAGTCACAAAACAGACATTTGTTCCTTTGCAACACATGAAAGAAAAAGAACAAAAGGTCAAAGCTCACAGAACGTCCAGAAAGACCATCCAGTCCAACTTAGTTTAGCATAGCAGGAGGAAATTATTTTTCCACCTCTAAGCTCTTCTTCCAGTTGTTTTTTTTTTTGAAACCTCTGATTTAATATCATAATTGACTTATTTAAATGGTTTAAGTGACACAATCTGTTTTTAAGAAATTGAAATTACAGTATATACAGTTTAAGTCATTGCCTGCTAATTCAGCTGGTTATTGCAAGTATATAATTGGTGAAAGTGTAGTTTAAAGTGACTACCTTACAGCTTTCAGTATTTTGAGTTGAGCCGTCTGAGTAGAATCGTGTTTTTCTATTATGCAAGAATAAAATATTGATGAGATATTTTATTGTGTGCACGGTTCACATAATTTAAGTTTGGGGTTCTCAAAATGACTAAGTGAATGCTTTTGTTAAAATAACAAGATTACCTGTAAAGATTGTTTTACAAAAAGTAAAAAAACAAAACACCACACTGATGGAAAACTACCCCCTCCCCTTTGGGGAGGGGGGAAGCACATTAACAATAAAAGAAATTAATTGCTTGGGTTAGAATTTTCATTTGGTTGGAACCTCCCCCCGCCCCACTTCGCTGTAATACAGGACATCGCCCCATGCTCAGAGTTCTAAAAAAAAAATATTATGGAAGAGAGTCGTAGACTGTTTGCAGGACGCCCTTTTATTTTTCCTCCTTCCACCGTCCCTAAAAGTGGGCAAGTCACATCACGGAGGAGGAAAACGACTACCGCCGCGTTGGGAGCGCTGGCTCGCTGCGGGACAGCCGGGGAAGGATTTCCCCGGGTCGCGTGCGCGCAGACACGCAGGTCTCCTTTACTTCATTGTTTCCGCTGCGGAGACTGTCGCAGCTGCCCACGCCTTTGTGGACCCATCGCCAGCGAAGTTGCGTCCACATAAACAGATCGAGCCGGCTAGTTAAGAGAAGGGGGTGGGGGCCTGACTTTCTGTGGGTGCCTCGGTCACTGCGCAGGGGGCAGAGAGGTTCAGGGTATCGAATGAAGTCAACGGCGGGCCAGTTTGGCTCAGTGAAACCCAGTCCCTTCCACCCAAAGCGGTGGTCGCTACGTGTGCGCGACTCTCTGGACCTGCCAAGCCTTCATCGGCAGCATCAAGTCACACGCCACCCCGAGGAAGCAGGATGGGTGGTCTGGCGGCCCCGAAATGGGGAGAAGTGCGGGCTGATCATCCAGCAGGTGCGCTCGCCTGAGCGTCTGGAGCCTTTGGGGCGCTGGCCTGTGAGCCGGGTGGAATCCAGCCCGCCCACTCCCGGCCTCGCAGCGGGTTGCCTCCTCCTCCGGTCCAGTCGCACATTTTCCCCAGCTCGGGCCGAGCCGGGTTTGTCGCCCCTTGCTGGGTCAGACCCTCCCCTGCTGTCCAAAGCTAGGCAGCTTCCGTCCCCAAAGAGAGGGCGCCTCCTCCATCGCCTCCGCCCCAGCTAAGCGGCAGGCGTGGGTCTGCGGGGCGAGGGAGACGCGTCTTATGTTTTGGGGGCCTGGAGGCACCAGCGCGCCCCGGGGTGCAGGCGCCCCGAGGAAGAGAAGGCGACCTTCACTCCTTTTTTCGGGGGACTCCCTGCTGTAGGCGGCGTGGGGACCCCAAGCTCCCCCCAGCCCAAACCCCCCAAGGACAAGGAGGGCGAAGGCGTCTCGGGACAGCGTCTGGCCCCAGGCCTCCTCTGTCCCGCCGCGTCCTCTCCAAGCGCAGGCAGCCCCCTCCACTTCCGACAGCCCCTGGGGATCTCCCCTCCACACCCCACGTCATGAGAACTGACCAGGAGTCTTACTTTAATTGTAGACTTAAACATAAATCATGAGGTTCAAAAAAAGCTTTTGGTCCTCCCACTCATCAGCTAAAAAGGGAGGCCGGCGAGACAAAAGACGGGGAGGAAATGAAGCTACTTCTCCGTCGGCATTGAACTTGGAGGTGGGGGACCGAGAGAGCCGGGCGTGCGGAG